>OMLF01018945.1:4392-20038 GCA_900302615.1 Holocentrus rufus
CAGCTACACTTGTTCGACAAATTTGCCTCCGGGCCCATCAGCCTGGCTCTACATTGGATTTTCCACCATTTTGAGTTGCCTGGAAAACAGCCTCACCCCGAAAGGCCTCTTCATTTATTTACTAATTGGCCCAAAGGGGGGACTGCATCATTTATGGGAGGCAACATGTTTACTGGTGCCTTATGCGGTCGTTCTGCAGTGGATTGCCCACTTCGGGCAATTTTGTTAATTTTTCACAGCCGTGCCAATGATAGTTCGCCGCGCTGAAGTGAACTGATTTGAGAGCGAGAGATTGAGAGATCCATAATGGCTGCTGCCAGGGCGCTCAGGATGCCCGGCGCTACGACTGGAGCGAGCCAAGGAAAGATTATACTGCATTCCCCTGTAATAGCATAGTTCACATTCACAGTATGTAGATATGCACTTGTCTGTTCAATTACAGTTAAGCTGCGTAAGTGTTACGTGCTTACACTTTGGCAATGCAAAAGTGATCTCATCATGCTCTTTGAATGGGACGGAAATGAGTGAGGGCGAAGAGAGAGAAAATGTGTATGTGAGTCTAAGTGAGAGAGAGAGAGGGAGAGAGAGAGGGAGGGAGGGAGACAGATACACAGAGAGCTCACAGGAAGGGAGAAGTTGCAGAGGAGCACAGGCCTCTCGTCTCAGAACAACTGCAATCACAGCCGCTGCCAAAACCCTCTGAATCCATCCACTCTGCCCAGTGGAAACTTTTCAACTGGCCACTGAGAGAGAGAGGAGGTTGGAGGTGGTGTGATTTGGTGTACGTGTGTGTGTGTATGTGTGTGTGTGTGTGGGTATACTGCGTACGTGTGCTCACATCAGCTCCCGAGCAGCTTGCGTTCGTTATTAAAGGTGCAACTTGCAGCATCACCATCAATAAATTACAACAATCGTTTTAAGAGCTGATGGGTTCAACCACAGTAAACAAATGAGGCGACCATTAAGGAACCTGGCAGCCTGGACCGTGCGTGCCACCATGTTGGGTTTCTTGCAAAAAAAAAAAAACCTGCTGTTTTTCTTAATGGCACATAACAGGAAAAGGGTGCTGTTATTCCAAACAAGAGCTGCAACTTTCAGAGTTTCCCTCTGCGGCAGATGGAGGGAGGACTGAAAACTAACACTGGGAGGGCGGGAGCGGCCAAACAGCCCTTCTTTGTGACAGGAAGCAACGGGGTTTATGGGAAACGTGGTCTTGATTTTGAGAAACACCGTGGCTAACAACACTACTGGTGGCTAAAAATCAGATTCAATCAGTTTGATTTCACCGCGTCAGCCCTGAATCATTTGAGGAGGATGATGTGCTAATGTTTCAACATGTTACATGTAGCACCTTTAATTCCGTGTGTGTGTGTGTGTGTGTGAGTGCAGCTGTGTGATCTGCTGAGCCACACTTGACGTTCTGCTGTCAGTGTGTCATTTTTAGTCCACAGCTGTGCACATATCGCAGCCTATCTCCAACACACACACACACACACGTGCTAACACAGGATTAGCTTGTCTCTATGGCTAATTGGGTCCCTGATAATGAATAAACAACATTAATGGACGCACACAGAAACAGAAACACTTGAGGAAACATATGAACGTGTAATGAAGACATACGGTTTGTATCACTTTGACCCCGCTAAAGTCCATTCACCGTGTCGCTCTTATAAACACCCCCACTCTCCCCTCCCTTTACTCTAAACATCAGCCTGTCCAGCCCAACCCTACCCCTGCTGTCCCCCCCTCCAGGGTACATACACACACACACACACACACACACACACACACATACACAAACACACACACACACCCACACGACCCATCTGCTTCTGCTCTCCAGACCTTGCAGCTGGCCTGCCCTGAACCATATCCCTGTTCAACACAAACACACACATATATGCACACAAACACACACTCACACACACACACACACACACACACACTGCGCAGCATCAGAAAACAGAGCCGGGGCGATTCTGCTCATGCAGCATCAGAGCAGAGAGGGCACGGCCGGAGACGTGAACTCCCTTCGGCTCGGTAGGAAACACAAAACGCAGCAGGGGGACGGGGGGGACTGGAAACACAGCACAATAAATAAATAAATAAATAAATAAAATACTTCTGACAGAGATCGAAGAAAAGACAGAAAGGAAAGATGGACAGAAAAAATATTGAACTGCTTGCCAAAATGAAAAGGCCGGGAAAAGGAAGAAAAAAAAAATACTTCCATTGTCCCACGAATCCCGCGGCAAACTGTCAAATAAACTGTTGCTCAGAGAGGGATGTGAATCGTCAAAAAACACAACACACACACACACACACACACACCGCAGCCGGTGGATTCACAATACGATATAAAACACACACACACATACGCAGGAAGAGCTGTACCTGCGAGCACGTTACATAATCCAAAATTATCCAGCTACCAAAGGACTTGGTCGTGCATTCAGCTGTGTGCCATGTGGGCTGTGTGTTGCATTGACGTGATGCATACGACACAGGGATGACAATGACACACGCAAACACACACACACACACACACACACACACCAGACGTGGGACATCTGGTGCAGCGAGGATGTAACGGCTATGATGCAATGTTGGCCCTCTGGTGTCAAAATACACAGTTAAAGATACGCATGTGCGCACATACACAGGCACACACACACACACACACGGATGTACTGACGCAGATGCTGATGGATACGCAGACACACACACAGACACACACACACGTACAGCTTCTGTGAATAACACAGATAAAAGCTTTATGTGATTCCCAACTTGGACTTCAGAACTGTGATGGGAACCATTATAGGATATTAAAAAGCCGTTTAGCGAACAATGCAGTAAGTGTGTGTGAGTGTGTGTGTGTGTGCGTGCGTGCATTGCATTTGTATGAGCTTTTATACGTGTGCATGATGCATGTGGTCATTTGTCTCCATGAGTGTGTGCTTTTGGGATAGTGCGTGTGTGTGCATGTGTGGGTGCATGTGTGTGTGTGTGTGTGTGTGTGTGAGGTGCATGAGGAGTGTGTGAGATGGGAAGGAGGGCCGGCCATCAGGATGTGGCGTCCATTGTCTGTCTGACAATGAAGAGATCAAGTCGGCAGGAGTCCAGTGGCACTCTCAATAGAGGCATTAACATCTGGGGCCAGAGGCTGTTTTCTGTGTGTGTGAGTGTGTGTGTGTGTGTGTGTGTGTCTTCGTTCAAACTGCCCCTGAGATTTTGCAGATGTCAGGAAGAACTCATAAAACACCTACCACCAACATTAAAAAAAGAGATCTTTTATCTTCCTCTGCAGACCTTATCACCACTGTAACCTGCCTCGGTCTTATATTATCATCTTTACTATGTGCTTATATCAAGGATTTACATTTGTTTGTAAATTAACAAAGGGTCTGTGTCCACCCAACACACAACACTAGCACTGAGCTATTCTGATATATTACTTTCATTATTCTTTGCATTCAAATATACGCATCTACCCACACACCCTTATGAAAAAGAAATGCATTAATCCTATAAAATATGTAGGAGGAAACAATACAATTGTCACAACAAAAAGGGATACCATAGGGTGTAAAATAACACCATAAAGTACAATAAACTCACTGTTGAGCACTGCAGACGCGCTGTGAACTCCCTATAGGAATATGATAGGGACATTATGATGGGTTTTTGTTAGGGGCCACACCACAACATACACACCCTCCCTCCCTCTCCCCCCCTCTATCCCACATGGTAATTACATGACAATAACCTTACAATTTCACTCCAAGGTCCGCTAACTTCGCCCATATCCCTGGCTGTCCTCATTTTTTAACGCCCACGGAGCTGTCCTCCCCCACTTCTGTCTCTAAAACGCATTCTGTGCTAAATAGTTAACTGCCAGTGGCACCATCCGAGTTGTAAATAAAGAGGCACCGAAAAAAACACTGGAAGCAGACACCCCTCCCCGAGCAGCCACACATCACCTTCTTTACACAATCGCAGCTCTACTGTCCAGCGTGGACGCCAAGGCTCACCCCCCCTTTAGTAATTACAATAATCACTCAACTGGAGCTAATACTTACTTCATTAGGGCTAAAAAGCAAGAGGGGGAAAGGAAAAAAAAAAGCACTCCCAAGTAATACCTCAAGCCACTGGATTATTGTCACAGTTCTCCATAAAAGCTTAATTGTTGAGTGTCAGCTGAGCAAGCAGGAATAAGAGACACCATGGAGGAAAGTCAATGCTTTCATAGCACTGAAAGTGGCTGAGTGCTGTCAATTACAGTCCGGCCCCTTTTGAAAAGCAGATTGATGATCATAGCAAATGTATCATAGGAAAAGTAAGCATTAAAACCCCGTATTTTTATAAGAAGAGACTACTAAAGAAGAAAAACTCTATACCATGCAGCTGCTATGTAAGTCCACTATGCCATAGTACCACCTAACCTACTATACGGTCACTATAAACTCTAAGGAGTACCACAGTCACACAGCATGTCCCTATAGGCATATAATAAGACTACTGCCTTAATACCACGGGAGATCAAAATAGCATAAAGTACAATAAGGTCACTTTTAGCTCACTGTTGAGTACCGCAGACAGACAGAAGTCACTACAGGAATATTATAAGAATATTATAGTGATTCCATAGGAGATATCAACAATAAGGCTACTATATGAGCTTTTTATAGAGTACCACATACAACACTGTTAGGTCCTCACAGGGATATTATAGGTATATAATATTGGCAACCCTGTTCCTTAAGGGTGGCACGGGGAAATCAGCATGGTATATCATGGTAACTGGATATATGTACAATAGAAGTATGTTAATCGTGCAGATTGTACAGTCCCACTGCCGCACTCGGATCAGTGTTTACAGTAACGTTGTGATTTTGGAGCAATGTATAAATACATACAGTATAACCCCACAGTTGATTCGCTTCCAACTGCCTCTGACCGCAGTGCGCTGTGTTTACACTGCGCGAAATGGAGATAAAGTTGCATCACATAAAGCCCAATACGGACAGACTACAATACCTAGATGGTTTAATTAGACAATGCGGTGCCGTATGACAGCATTTAATTTCCCAAAAAGCCTTCATGGCAACAGTTGGAGACCTGCCGACTCAGGATCAGGATGTTTTCTATCTGCTTTTTGCCTCCCTTCCTTCGCCTACTTTTAATCCATCAACCTCGGCGTGTTCCACAACGGCGATTACGAGAAATAACGGCTCCAAACTTACCTTATTATGATGATGATGGTGATTCTATAGGCAACGCGTCCTGCGCTCTCCTCTCGTTGTGATAGAGCTCTCTCTCTCTCTCTCTTTCTCTGACGACAGATCCAGTATCCTTTGCCCCCCTCTCCGTTATCTCGGGTTTGTTTTTGAATTTGAGTTAGAATTTATTCCACATCCTCATACATTTCACATTTAATTCGCCCGGGATCTCTGTCTTCTGTTCTCTTGTTTTCTCTCCTTCTTTTTTTCTGTTTGGAACATAAGGCAAATCAAGCCATATGATCCTGTCATTCAGTTTCTACATAGAGGAAACTGGCTCTCCGCGCAACTCCCTCCCCAGGCTTTGTAACACGAAACCAGAGGAGGAGGAGGAGGAGGAAGGGAAAAAAAAGAAAGAAAGAAAAGAAAACGTGAATTTAATCCACTTCCAGCACCTATCTGGGACGAGCTAGGTAGAAAAGCTCCCCCCTCTCTCCCTCTCTCTCGCTTTGTGCAGGAGTAAGTTTCAGCAGTCCGTACCAAACAGAGACATCGGAGTGATCGTGGCGCTGCGTCTCTGTGCCAATCTAAACTGAAAACGATGTGTGAGCACGCGCGGGCGCGCGTGTGTGCGTGTATGTGAATGTGTGTGCGAGTCTGTGTGCGTGCGTCGTGGCGCTGCAGCGTGTGCGCCCCCAGCTTACTTCTGCAGTACGCATCACAGCAGGGAGCAGGGAGGATTTCAAAAAAAACAGCCCACAAACAGGTCTCCGCCCATTAGCCTCTCTGAACGAGGCCCCCAGCACAGATGAGGGGCCCCGGCAGCCAGCGCATTGCCATGCGCCTCATTAGTACCGTTTCATTGTGTGTAATGGAAAGCTCTGTTTTTAGCAAAGTAGTGTTTCCCAAAATGGGATTTGACCCGGACACACCCAGGGGTCCTTTTATTATTATTTTTTACATAAAACTCAGCCAAATGAGCATTAGTCTGAGCAGCTGGGTGGCCCGGCGCATAAAGGGACAGTCACCAAACTGGGGGTCCTGGTTCACCCCCACCTCCCGTCCTGCCAGTGTCCTTGAGCAAGGCACTGAATCCATACCTGCTGTTCACTATCTGACTTCTGACCAGTGCAGAGGAATCAAGGTTTTCCCCAACAAAGATGAACAGAGTATTTCATTATTATTGTCTTCCACTGTTATTCCATCCATTACAGATTAAAGCGACACCAAAATGTCTCAAATGTATAGGAATGACTTCTGACTTGTTTGATTCTCTACCTGCAGTGAAGAGAGACTGCAGCTCTTTTAAGAAGGCGCTCCCCTGGGACAAATCCTTTACCAAACACAACTTTTCACACTGCAGATATTTCATATTCTCTGGTACATTGTCACATCGAACATATTTTTTCCCTGTTTCCTGTAGTTCCACTGCTGCTGCTACTCATGCTGCTTCACAGTCCGTCTCAATGCTGCAGTCCATGCCCTTTTGTGCCTTCATACATAGATGTTTACTTATCGTTGTTCTACTGTTGACACTGTCAGCTGTGTCTGTATATATGGGACCTGGTTTGCTTATTTATGTATCGATTCTGTTTTTTCTTTGCTGTATCCTGTTACTGTATGCTGCCGTAACAGGCTCCATTTCCCCTGAAGGATCAATAAAGTTTCATCTTGTCTTCTAAGATGTCCATGGTGTTTGTAGTGTAAACATCTCCTCCACATGAAAGTGCTTAAACCCCTCCTACAGTATTTACTGATCTATGTTAATGGACAGTGCTTAGACCATGAAATGTAGGCTACTTACAGTGTTTTAGGCAATGACATCGTGAGCAAGGAGAACAAAAACAACTGAGATTAAATACCAAACAAGACATGGGTTTATAATCCAAAGATTAAGTGTACGGATTAGATGGTAAATATCAGAATCATAATCTCCATGGCTTGGCACAGAAAATCTTTTCATATTATTTTTGGTTCAATTTAAGTATAGAGGTAATGGCCATGTATAGCTTGATCCACATTATCAGATTATAAAGTGCAAGGGTTTTTGTTTGGAGCACTGAGAGAAACAGTCGAGAAATGAAGTAGGAAATGACTGTCTGTCAGACGCAGTGGACACAGATACCATCGGGCCTTTTAACCCGCGGAAAAATCAATAAACCGAAAGTGACATAGCCGACTTCCCAAAGGGAAGATCAAAGCATCAACATTTCTATAGTAATTTCCAATAATGCTTCAACATTTTACTAGCTTGTAAGCGCGTGCCGAGCACCTCTCAGCCCAGCAAACTGCACTGTTACCTGCACTGGTGGAGTCTGCACGGTATCTGATATGAAGGCAGTGTACAAAATCACTACTTGGACAGATTATCAAAGACACAAGGTTTATTTATGCTGCTCATAATCTCATACATATATCACCAAAGTTGCAGTCTGGCACAGATTTATTTATTGAGAGTTAATGAGTTTGGATTTAGGACACTATTTTTGAGTTGGGCTCTTACTCCATGCTCTGTTAAAAACAGCACAGTGATAAAAATGAGAAATAGCACGGCCCCAAGCCGCATCGAGAGATACTGCCGGGAAACTGTCGATTCTTTCTAGAAGGTTAGGCTGGGTTAGCACTGTGAATATGGCTTTCTATGAATTCCAATAAAAATGAGGCACTGCAAACAAATAATATTAGGTAATAGACCTTGACCAGGTCTTTTTTCAGTATGACTCCCCAAGTAAACGACAGTTAAGTTAACCACCCCCACCCACAAATAAAAAACGATCAATCTTCAGGGAATTCTAATACCCAAGGTTGGACCAAACAGAATTCAGAAGTATTATGTGTAAACTGGCCCTTAAACTTCTGTGTATGACCTTGAGTTAAGTGAGTTATTGATGTGCTTTGGCGTCTTTTCAGCAACCAACTTGGAATAAATAAAAGTATTGCCGCTGAACAACTTTGTATGGTGTTTGTCTTGTTCCTTTTGAAAGTATATTCTATTTCCTATATGCTGAGCAAGTTCCACTGCCCCTAGGCCTGTAAAAACCATTCAGATCTCACTTTACAAATCCATAGTGCTGATCTGACAATATCGCAGCCTTTCTGCTATTCCTGAAAAGTTTAAATATAAAATCAATGGCGCAGCTCCAGCCTTTGTCTCTCGATGATGTATCACCGATTAGATCCACTCTTTGGCCGCTGCTTTATTGTTCATGGTCAGAAATGTCTTTTGAATTGTCTATCACTAGAGTAGTATTCAGAGACTGTGAATTCTATTCTAGACTGCCTTTATTTTTTACTTTGAAAATGTGTCAGGTCTAATGCCAAACTGTTCTGGAATTTAATTCACACCTCCCCTCCATGGGGTGTTGTATTTTTCATTTATATATTTATTTATTTATTTTTGTTCGAACACCTGCAGAAGGCGTGAAGGAGCGCTCAATTTGTAAGCATTTCTGTTTATCAGTCAATGTACAGCCGTCAACAGACTGAAAGCAAAAAAAATAAATAAATAAAAAATAACTTCCTTGCATCCACCAGTGCCATAGCTTTGAGCATAAGGCCTTGAGAGTCTGAAAGCATAAATTATAGGCTAATGGCTGACAGAGCGGCAAAGAAAGATAGGCTGATAGCGAGTCAGCAGCTTGGAGCTCGCTTACTCAATGTTTTTCAGAGCGTCTGAGAAACAATAACAAGGATAGACAAGTAATTACAGCATTGCAGCGCCATGTTTTTTTGTTTTTTCAGAAGTTAATTTGAGGGGATAAAAAGATGCAGATTTGCATTTTATTTCACAAGCAGCTTCGATAGATCATCTTAGCATTATAAAGTCTTTAAATAAATCACTGGTTTGATGTGCGCCATGCACCAATCTGTGTAAGTGCACAGGCTCTATAGATGAATGAGCGTCTAACCAAATGCTAGCAGCCTTATTCGTCAGTGGGACTGAAATCCAAGACCGAACAAATACCACAGAGAGAGAGGGGCAGCTTAAATGCTGGTGAGAAGCTGCCCTTTTCTCAATGGGAAAGTGCTTGAGCAAAGATTGAATCATCCATGCCATTCTATAAAACACACTATAGATCATACCTAGTGCTTGGCCTTGCTGAAGTTATAAATATATAAAGTACATACAAAGTGCAGACAGGCATCAATCTGATGTAGAATGTGAGCTTAATCCACACTGTTAGAATCAAAGATGGTCTGTATGAGGCTCGCTTGGGAAAGGGAGCGCTTCATATAGTAAACGTAGGAGGGATTAACTGGGGTGATTCACAATTCAGGTCAATCTTCCCCCGGCAACAACAGAGAAAGAGAGATTTTGCTGGTATTGATGGGAGCTAAACCCTAAAGAGTTTCAGCTTCAAGGCGAGAAAAAAGAGAGAGAGAGAGAGAGAAAAAAAAATCCCCTCCTTCATAGCCTACGCCGACGGACTCGAAATGCACAATCATTGTTTTGCTCCATTTCCAGATCTCCCCTGTCCCAGAACTCGTGGTGGCGAGGTTGAATGAGTGACGCGCAGGCACCAGGAACAGTATTTAGCACATTTCGAGCAAAATGTGGAAAGCAGGCCAGCCAGTGGAAAGTGGGGTAAAGTCTCATTACAAGGGAGCTCACAGGTCACCTCCCAGGAGCCTTTGCTCTCCTGCCATCACTTCTCCTGGTTTGCTCTGTTTGGAGTTTTCCATCACAATGAGGCCTTTGGTTTACTTTGGCTGGGATTTATACTGGGGAATGGTTTGAGTTGAGAAACGCTTATTCTGAGAGATTACCTCATTTACCTCATGTTACCTTTTGTTGAAGTTTGTAAAAGCAAAGGGAAAAAAAATCACCGCTTTTTAAACATCACACGTGGATGTTATTATTCTGCTTTAATGTGAAGTAAGTTTGTACTGCAGACTTAGTAGTAGTAGTTAAAAAAAAAAAACTCAAATAATTTCCATATAATTATAAAGTCTCCAATAGATAGACTGTATATCAGCCTGTAATCCAGACATCTGTCCAATTAAACACAATTGACCTCATAATGGAATCGAGACAGCAGAAAATCATCTAGATTGTAAGGACACTGAAGTGAGAAGTAACAAATGGTTTTAACATCCAACACCGGCAGTCTGATTCCAAACGGCGGAGAACCAAAGTTGTCATAATCAATCTAAAGGTCTTTTCGCAACGTTAGCTTTTTGACAGAAAACCGCTCTCAGCCGATGCTGATCTGTCACATTTCATCTCATTGCAATTTCATGGGTAAACATTTGTGGAGCGAAGTGGAGAAATCTCCTGTCTTCATCTGAAATGAATGGCCCAAATGTTTCATTGCCTCTGCAATCGTCTGCTGGTTAATATCCATTGAGATGAGTGTATTAAAGCATGTCCCATATGATGAGTAGCTCCCTTCTTCCCCGACGGAAGAAGGAAATTACAGTTCAACAGAACATCATTTCATTGAGGTTGTATATTCATTAAAGGGAGATAGGATGCGACAAGCCGGTTTTTAATCTGAGTATTTTTGGGGCGGGTAAAAATGAGGAGTCCAAGAATTGCTTTTCATTACCGCTTCATAAACATGGTTCATCTTTTTGATCTGACCTGCAGATGAAATTGAGTTGCTAGATTGGAAGAGAAAGAATAAGGCCTGCTTTGATCAAAGAAAGGTAGCTCAATCTGGGAGTGCGTTTTTTCCCACAGCTGAACCCAGAAAGGACCTTAATTTTCTTAAAGTTCAGGGAGATAGATCAGCGCGATGACAGAGATAAACAGCTGGCTGAGCCCAAAGTTTCTTCCTCTTAATTTCACCAAGTCTCCAGCACTATAAATCAGCCGTGGTCCTCTGTGTAATTTAGCTATCTGCATACAATGCCTCACCACTGGGTTTCTCTCTTGATGGGATAACAGCATGCTAATTTACGGTCTTGTGTAAAGAGGGATAGTTTCGGGGGGTTGTTTAATTCTGGTCGAAACTGTTAAAAGTGGGCTCTCTCCAGTCCCCAAGCGACAGCGTGCCGCTTGTCAGAGCACGGGAGGAACTGCTGAGGGAGGCAGGGTTGGGGCCCATGGGACCCCAGTTTCCCTCTTTTCCTCTCCATCTCTTACTACGCCCCTGGCTTACTATAATAAACCCCAGCTAGCCCCCTTGCTTCCCCAAGCTCCATCGCTCTTCTCGCCGCAAAGTCTGCCTGATGAATCCTCTACGGCAGCTATGCATATGCAAACACACTGTGGCAAACATGAGAGAAATTATACATGGGCAGCTTAACTCCTACACTGTTCTGTTCTTTGCAGGAAGATACATGGGAATAGGCTTTGGTTCTGCCTGCATTGTGATACCCTCATTTGGAATGCCAAAAAGACCGACCAGCGTCTGAATAAAAATAATCCTTGGTTTAACAAAATGGAGCCATTTTTTTAAAAGGCCATTTTCTGCCTCGGGCTTGTTAGTGGTCGGCTCTGAATGCACATCATTCGTGTCCACTTGTTTGCTCGGAGGAAGCTGCCAAGAATGTTGAATACAGTGAGCTCCAGCAGCTCCAGTGTTGTGAACCAGGGGCAGGACTGCAGGAACGTGTCTGTGTGACTGTGCATTTTTTAGCCGCTGTTTGAGTTCACATCCAATACCTGACCAGTGATCGAAACAGCAAAATGTAACAAGCAGCGTAAGGATGGAATGTCACATGGTGTTGAGTTCAGTTGTATTCTTGATCGCTGAGGGCAGTGGCTAGGAAATGCCGACCATGTGTAAGATGAAATATAGGGTTTAGGAGATTACCGTCCTGCTACATTGCTCAAACAAGCGTGTTTTTATGTCTGCTTTGCCACCCCAATGTCATCTAATGCAATCATCCCTCAATCAGTGCTCTACCATGAAAATCTAATCACACTGGTTTGAGGTTACACAGGGCCATCTGCTTTAATCCAATTCCTGACAAATATCCCTGTCACAACGCTCCCTCTGCGCAAGTAACAACTACCCGCTTTAGCAGGCTAATTTTACAGGTTCATCTTGTTAGCGAGAAGGGAGATATGGAGGGCTGACAGTGCTCGAATTCTGGAGACAGGCGCAACCTCCCACACCCATGCCCATCCCGCCGAGGGCATTTTCCGTCGCTGCGACTCCCCTTGAATGCCCCCTCAAATGTCTGGACAATGCCTGGCGAACACTGAGCTTTTCTTTCTGACACTGAGCATTCGCCAAAGCCCCCCCTGCCTTACATCACATCTCGCGTTCTCGGCAGCTTGGGCGTAGGAATGCCTTTCCGAGCCATCTCTGAATCCTAAAGGACAACTCGCTCAGCCATGAAAAACACAGAAGAAATACTTACACTTGCAATAAATGCCCATAAGCTAGGCAATCATTCATGCTTTATAATGTTGTCCCCGGCGCTGCGGCAACACTGGAGGACTCTGATAGGGGGAAACTAAAGACACATGGCTGACCGTGGCCTTTTCTAATCTGTCAATTTCCTCCACAGCCTTTTGTCCTTCAAGCCGAGTGCTGTGGGCCTTGCCGAGCACAGCTGTGATTGTATCAACACTCAAGTGCCTTGGACAGTGTTTGAACTTGCTCAGACACATTTATTCGTTGACCTTTAGCCAAAAACCCTTTGACTGAGATGTTTCCAGAGGCTAACCTGACATATCTGCCGTCTGTGCAAAGGGCTTGTCATGTTCAAGACATCTTTATCGGGGTGCTTCCTCCATCAGTCCATTTGAGATGCTGACAGGGAGATGAGGAACATATACAGTATATACAGACCTCCATAGGGTCGTTTAAAGGAATAGCCCAACGTTTTGGGCAGTATCCCCTCTTGCCGACTTACCCAGAAGGAGACAAAATGTTTGACACCATTTTCACCTCTGTACGTCCAGTGCTTCAGTTCCAGTGGTTAGCATTTCATGTTAGCTTAGCTTAAAAACTTGAAATCTACAGGAGTCATTAGCCTAGCCACGTCAAAGTGAAAAAATAAACCTTACAGCAATTCTGATGCTGTCTTATTTATACTGTATTGTGTAACTGAAATACATTTCTCGGAATTTTTCTTTTTAAAACGAGAGTCATTTCAGGAGTTAGATGGACTTCAAAGTCTTTATGCTAAGCTAACACAAAATGCTAACCATCAGAACCGAAGCAGTGGACGTACAGAGGTGCAAATGGTATCAAACATCTTGTCTCAGTCTGGATGTGTCAGAAAAAGGGGATATTGTCCAAAACGCTGGAGTATTCCTTTAAGTGATACTTAGCGTTTCCTGGCACTGTTTCAAGCTGGTGGGGTGTCTCCATCCGGCTGGTTAAAGTGAGTAGACTGGTACTATTAGCAGCCAGACTGTGGGCACTGACTTGAGACTTAAGACCCATTGTTAGAGGAGCAGTTGAAATACCAGCATGTTGTTAATACCCCCACACACTGATTCACACATACTGCCTCCTCACAGAAGGAAACGTACACATGTCAACACTCCTAGCTTTATGCTCTATCTCCCAGTGACCGCCACTGTTATTTCCAATAGCCCCTCTGTCTTCAGTGTGCGTGGAACAGCCGGTACAGCATATAACAGTACAGTTCTCTTTTGTAAGGGAAGTGAATTGTGCTTTATAACCACTTAACCCCCCACACCCCCTCCACCACCATCCCATGGCAATCCCAATAAAACCTGGATTATTATTCTAACGCAATGTATGGCTGCTGACTTTACAAGCTCCCCCTCTAGCTCTGGGCGAGAGAGGGGGGAGAAGGAGAGAGAGGAAAAAGGAAAAGAAAGGCAAGGTCAAAACCGCTCCACGTCTCCAAAAGGGCAGCATATCCAAAACCATCAATGAAGCCCTTTTCTGCTGGGAGGAAAAATAAACAAGCCGAGCGATCCCTTTTTTTTTTGCTCTTGCTCCAGTCTGGCATAGGGGAGGGCGCTCCTATAGCTGCAGCGCTTAGCCAAAGCTTCATGGTCTCTACCGTGTCTCCTCTGTCCTTCCACGATCTGCTCTTCATCATCTGGAAAGGTCAACTTTAGACATGTTTTTGAAGTGCTCTTAGCTGTCTGGTACAATAGAGGGTGTCAGAAGTGCTTGGAATCACAGCCAAGCCGGCAAATAAAAAAGTATCAAGCTGCTTGTGAAAGTGGGATTCAAACCTACATCTCTATTTAGAAATCAGAGTCCCTGGCCTTTCAGTCCCCCCAATTTTGTCAACTAGTGTTGTAGGGAAAAAAAGTGCAGCAAGAAAAAAAAAATCAATTTTGTTTCTTGTCCTCACCATCCCAAACTTTTGGAGTGTTGTGAGCACTCAGTCTGATGTGAAGGCAGCCCTATCGGCAGCTAGCCAGCAGAAGTGTCGGGTGGTAACATGATTCACTGATTACTTTTACTTTTCCCAGTGGCCAACAATGTAGCAAATCACTATTTCAATTTCAGGTAAAGTATTGCATTTACCAAACAAATCCTTTTGTTATCATCTCCTCAATATACCAGACTCAAGTTGGATTATCGAACCACCATCCCCCGATGTTCCTTCCTCACACTCTGAAGTCGTCCTCCACCGCACAGAGCTAGCTTAGATAAGAGGTGGCGGAAAAGTGGAATTCCCACGACTTTTATTTTATCAAGTAAAAATATTACATTGGACGCCAGTTCTGTTTGGCTTCGCCGATCATTCACAGGAGAGGAAACAGAGTTATTCTCATTTTTAAAGGTGATGGAGGAGCAACTACTAATTTGGTGGGTGTAATGTCACAGCAATAAAAAAATATTGTAACAAATCACTGATCCCAGAAAGCATTAAGTAAATTAACACTATGACTGTTGAAATGAGTGTTACTTAAGAGTAATACATCATGCTTTGTTTTAATTATGAGCCCCAACACTGGCTATATACAACCATACTAATACACGATAGCCATTTCAGGAGTAATACTTTGCTTATTACTCCCTGGCAGCAGTCATTTGTTACATCACTATATGACTTTGCTGTTACACCCCCACAATTTGTCAACTGCATCCCCTCTTAGACTCAAAAATTGGGATAACTCAATTTCCTTTCCTCTCCCTTTTCCTTGATAAAATCGAACTTGTGGGAATATTTCCCTCCGGCAAAGCCAATTTTACTGCCATTTTTCATCTGAGTTGGCTCAGTGTGAGCGGACGATGACTAATTCTGATGAAAATGAATTGAGGGGGGAGGGGGAGGGAGTTTGGATGTAGTTTTGGGGGTAATTCAACTTCAATCTTATATTTAGAAGTGGTGATAACAAAAAGTAAAGACGTCTTTGATTGGAAACTGTAATAGCATTACTGAAATTGAAATAGTAATTTGTTACACTCCATTGTTGGGTGAAAGGCTGGGATAGGGCGGGGTGGAGGGGCTGGGGGAGCTGCTGCATCAGCATGTGTGCAGTAATGTGATAGCAGGGCCTGGCCGCACAAAGAAAAACACGACCG
>OMLF01018955.1:0-16659 GCA_900302615.1 Holocentrus rufus
GGAAGCAAAGGTCTTAAGATAACTCAGAACTTTGATAGTAATCCTTAATATACTTTCATGCTGTAATAGATAGTCAGATTCATTTCTCCCAAATGGTTCGCATCTCATTTTGTAAAGACACTTTGTTTAGTCATGTTTAGACTGGTGGCGGCTCATCTTATGATGTTCATCCACTGGTGTTCATTGTTTACCCAACATTTGATTCTATTTACCATTACGCCACTTTCTCATAACTCAATAGTACATTTTAATTGAATTTGAGAACGCTGTGTACTATTACCTGTGTACTGTCTTGGCAGGATTTGTGTTGGCTGTATGTCCTGCTGTCAGTCTTTTGCAGCAAAGGTATTACACTGCATGTTTTTTTCTATCTTTAATACCATGGCTGCTGACGGTGACACTGGACATCTTGGTCCGTGAAAACCCATAAATACTCTCCCTTTAAACTGCACAGCTAAACACATTTAAAGGGATACAATGCAAACGGGTACGGCTTGGTTTTTCACATTTGCAGCATCAACATTAAGAAAAACAAGTACAGATTTCAAGGGTTCTGGTGATATCTATAATGTCATGTTTGCTAACAAGGAAATCGGGATAATAATACATGAATGGATGGATGATTTGCTTTTATCTTGGATTTTCAGAGTTTAGGGAATTGAAACAGTTAAGGCTTAAAGGGAAACTTGCAAGTTGACAAGTTAATCGCATTTCATGCACTCTCAGACTGAATGAAAGCATCGCCAATTAATGTTTCATAAATGTTTCAAGTTACTGCCATTATGCAGGACAGGAAACTAACTCGTCTGCCAGCCACAGGGACGGGTACATCTCGAATTTCCCCAACCAGTGTCACTGGCAGGAATTGAGTAATCCTTCCTAATCACAGTTGCCTACTTTCATTATGTCCATTATGTAAATTAAAAAACAAACACACCTAAACAAAACACACAAATGGATACATCTCTTCAAAACAGCTAGGGCGGGGCTGCTTCCTTATACTTGTCAGTGTTGGGACGTCCCAGCTGAGGACAGGAGGGATCCCTTCCACACCTCAGGATGTGCAGCTTTGCCATGATGTTCCTCCAGCAGTGATTCAACATGCTCCTCACTGCCGCAGAGGAGAAGTAGAAGATAAAGGGATCCAGACAGGCGTTGAAGGTGCTGGAGAGCAACGCCACGTTCCTCCACTTCTCGCTTTCCTTGCGCACAAACCCCACCACATGGGAGGCGTTGTACGGGCCAAAGCAGACGGCGAACACCAGCAGAGTGCCAAGGGCCAGACCGATGGCACGCAGCCGCCGGCGCCTACTGATATTTGGGAGCCGGGACAGGATGAGAATGAAGTTGGCGTAGCAGAAGCAGCAGATGAGGAAGGGGATGCAAAAGAGGACCAGGAAGAGCTCAAGACGCACCGGAAGCAGGATTTTGAGGTCGTCCTCCGTGAAATCCAGGTAGCAAGTGGCTGGAGCGAGGAAAGGGGCAGCAGAGGTGTTGGTGGCCTCCTCAGGACTGTCTGAACCTTTAATCCACTGGGAGAACGGCACGATGTAGACGATGCTGAGGTTCAGAGAGGTCACCACCCAGAACAGGATGCTCGCAATCACGGCGTAGCGCGGCCTGCGGCACAGCGAGTACCTGAGGGGGAAGGCCACGCCCAGGTAGCGCTCCACGCTCACCGCGGTCAGCAGCAGGGTGCTGTTGTAGATGGTGCAGTAGAAGAGGAAGCCGGTGAACGGGCACAGGACGTAGGGCAGCTTCCAGGTCATGTCGTCCGCGGCCTCCTTCATCTTGAAGGGCAGGAAGGCCAGGAAGATCAGGTCGGAGATGGTGAGGTTGAGGAGGAGGATGTCTATCGGGGCGGCCTTGCGCCTCACTTTGCGGCAGAAGGTGCAGAATGCCAGGATGTTGGCAGGGACCCCCATGAGGAAGGTGAGGATGTAGACGGCAAGCAGCAGGTGACTGTTCGGCATGACAACCATTCCAGTAGGTACAGACAGTCTGAGACTCACAAACACTGGACAGAGGAGAAGATTGTTGGTGACTCATTAACAAGAAAGCTTTCCACAACAAGAAGGCACTCAGTAGTCGCATCTAGAAGTTATAGCCCTGTTTGTGCTAAGCCCTGCCCCCTTTTTGTCAATGCTGATGTCATAGGACACGCCTCTTTTGGCCAATAAGCAGAAAAGGTGGTCAGTGTCACCGTGATCCATAACTAGCGTTCCCACTGGGTTTCATGATGTTACATGGATATGTTTAGAAACTGTGGCCCTTTTTGTGCTAAGCCCCGCCCATTACCACACCCGTTTGCAGCCAATTGGCCTGAAAAGTCGATCACGTCTTTGCTGGCCCGTGACCAACCTTCCCTCCAAGTTTCGTGGAAATCCGTTGAGTACTTTTTGAATTATCCTGCTGACAGATGGACAGGAGTGATCACGTCACCCGCTGCCGGAGGTTTCACCTCCTTGGCCGAGATAAACGCCAGACCTACGACAATCATATTAAGATATTTTTTCACTCCTATCTCTATTTAGTAACACAAAGCAGATCATCTGCAGTATTAGATTACAACAGGGATTGTTTAATCGTGAAGTACTTCTCATGCACCCAAAAGGCTTTTGCTTGCGATTTAAAACAGTGAAGGCAGAGCTTGTTAGCATTCCTTGGCAGTGACAGTGCAAGTCAACGGCAATAAAACTGAAAAAATCCAGACAGTGTAAGCACTCACAATATAATTCACCATGTAAAAGCCTTTGAATAGGATTCTGTAAAGAAACTGTTTTCGTGTAGCAAAGGTTAAGAACGTGTGCTGCTACTGTCTCAGTGACCAAAACGGGTGCATTTGGTTTTTGGATTGACTGCAGAAAAAAAAAGATCAATCCGATCAAGAGTCAAGATAAAAACTTGACTCATCCTCTTAAAGCACTTTCTTTAAGAGGATGAATCAAGGATTAAATATATTCAGGGATTGTCTGGCTGTACCCTCGATTGTACCATATCTAAAGAAATTTGGAAACAATATGTAGTTGCTGATTGAAGTAGAGAATATGAATCCAGATAAAACAGATTTTTTTTCATCACAAAGCATGACTTTTTAACTATGAGGGGAAAAAAGAAGTTTTATCATGAAAATACAACATATCGCACCCATTCCAGCATTTCCCAGCATTCCAGCCTTCAACTTCCGTAGTTTTACAGTTTTCAGTTTTACCTCATGGCACAAGGACAAAGGACAAAAAATAATATATAAAATACAATAGAAATACAATGAATGTTAAAGAAATCCATTGTTGAAAGAAACAGAAGTAAAAAAAAAAAAAGTATGGCTCACCCACCTGTGTCAAACCTGAAGCATCAGGATCATCTCCATCCCGGTGCCGTCGTCCCTCTGACCCTGCAGCACTCAGGCACCACACTTTGTCTCTGGGAGGCACAGCATGTGATCGAATCAGAAGACTCCCCTTCATTTGCATGTCCCACTCAATATCTGCCATCATCCCTCACGCAAAGGAAATTTAATAAGCTTCTGACTCAATCTTTGCTCTGCATGCTCTCCAAACATCCTCTCCCGGCAACCGCTTAAACACCCCGTACAATGTATGTGTGAATGTGTTGCAATAACCGCTGGATTTGTGTGAAGGGCCTTGACGGACACAAAAGGAAGCGCAGATGTTGCATTAAAATGAAAGAGGGCTAATCATTCTGCAAAACCCACCAGAGGGCAGATTAGAATGGCTTTGGTCAAGTTTGCAAGGACCCTCTTCAAAAAAACATGTTTGTTGTTTATATTGAGTGCATTGCTATGACGTTATGCACCAGCCATGCAGGGAAACTTAACTTGTTGATTTCATTTTTCTTGACTATTTTGGCTTTTCGTGACAACTTTACGACTTGTTTGTAAATAACACGGGAGCCTCCCTCACAAGTTTATAGTGCAAAGCAATGAAGTTATACAAAAGCAGTGGTGTGTTTTATTAATAAGGACTGCAGGGCCTGCATGCATACTGCACATCCAAGACAAGGGAGAAATAATAAGCATAAGTCATTATAACAACTTTTGGTTCGTATTTAAAGATGATGGCTTACCTGTTGAAGTGTTTTGCAGACGTGCTGGCTAAGTGTCTCCAGTGCTGGCAGGTCGCTGGTGTTGAGTTCAACCAAGTGCAAGTGTTGATCAAAGTGTGACACTCAGCAGGAGAGGCACAGCTGCTTCACACTGCAGCCACGCAGGTACACTCTGTCCTGACACTGTTTCTGACAAAACCCCACCCACCAACCCTTTTTAATGTTGTCTCACTGAACAACATTCTCAAAAACAAGAACATTACCCTGTTTACACTCTGCATACAAAATGCTTTCGAAGCAATCAGATTGCTACCCAATTGTGTGTAATCACATAAAAATCCAACATGCACAAAAAGATGGCAGGAAGCATTTGTAATGTGGAGGATCAAAACAGCTCATGGAGGTGGTTTGATCAATTGGATTTCAATTTTTTGGGGGTGTGCATTGCAGAAACTCTCCATCTCAGAAAGTCAGTCTCAATTTTAAAATCTTGCTTTCTTAATTCAAGTGGAAAATCTGGAATCTGGAAAATTCTGGAAACAATCTCATTAGAATTGGAAACAAGTGGGATTATCTCAATCCACTTGCAGTGTTTTATTTATTTATTTATTTGTTTATTTATTTACCTTATTTTAAGAAAAATGAGACTGAATATGAAACTAAATGATTTGTTCAAATGGAGCTTTAAAATAGAGATCTTTTTTATGTTGGGTACAGTCAGAGAGCTATCTCATCACTTAACACACATGCCAGGTGTAAACAGTGTACATGATCACTGTACTCTGTAATGTGTTTGCTGAGTTTTCCCTGTTCTCCATCAGTGGTGATCAATCTTTTTTAATGCCACAGCACACAGGCAGAAGAGTCCAAGTCAATCAAAGTACTTGAAAAAGTCATTAGCAGTAGCTGGGAGTGATCTGCCTCGTTTACTCACCTGTGTGAAATAACGTTTACTCAACTTTTCAGGTTTGATATCTAACATCATGATCTAAATTTATGATATGCAGCATAGCAAGTTAAATATGAATAAGGTCTTTTCAGGAAAACAGCCAAGGGGCTCCTCAGCAAAATGAGGAATAGTTCACTATTATTTATTTCACTAGAAATTATGATGACACCAATGCATGAGTGATCCCATAAGTGTTCAAGTATGACATCTAAACAATTTCAATGCTTAACACAAACCAAAATATCTCTCAAAATTCTTTTCATAATAAGGTCCCAACTGCAAAATCACTTCTAATGGGGGTCTATGGATTAATTAAGGCCAACTCAGGGGTTCAGGACATGAAAATTATGAAAACCCCTGGTCCAGAGTTCATTCATTTTTCTATATGACACATGTTCTTGTTCATGAAGTGCAACAATAATCACACAGGGAAGATTGGAAATATAAAAAATGTCTGGTCAGTGGAAAAACTGCATGTTTGGTGGTCCAATGGATTTGTGTGAGTGTGGTGTCTGTGTGTGTGAAGTCAGTAGTCAATGGATGCCGAGCACAGAGCGGTTATCGGTTTGTTCTTTGTTGGTTTAAATAGGCGTTTCATATTTATCTCTGGTATACAGCATGCAGAGTGTTTGTAAAGAGTAGTGACTGTACTGCGCCATCTAGTAGCCACATCACTTATCACTTGTCTGCTGAAGCGTAAACTGATAAGCTCACAGGAAAGGTAGCATGGATGATTCATTATTTTAGACATGAGGACGTTTTATAGGCACACATGGTAAGACAAATAAAAAGAGATTTGCAGATTAACCACTGGAAGTAAGAATCAGCTGAATGCAGAATTAGTATTTATAAGAGCTGAAATTTTATTTTGGGTGATGCAGTTTGGTCTACAACAACTGTGCAAAAATATTAGACACATCTATATTTTTCAGATGATAAAGAAGCGAGAACTGTGCACAAACAGTTTTTGTGCAAAAACCTTTTGAATCCTAATATTTTTTTTGCATTTCTCCTCCTTTGGTTTAGGTAGACCTGGGTTGCAGGAAACCCATACAAAACTCTTTGCATGACTTCCAAAATGTGTCTCGATTGTGATCACAAGTTTTCTTAATGTCTAAAAATTTTACTTTTTAAGGGCCATCAAATACTGTATCAACTCATCATAGTTTCACTGAATAATGTTAACGATTAGCACAGTACTGATACTTGAAGAGCCTCGATGGAACGTAAAGAGTCAAAGGATCTTAAGTCATTACATTTCCTTTGTTTGTGATCTAATTTATTTGCTCACATAAATAATTTTCATGCTCTGTTGTGTTATTTAATTCCAAAACTGCCTGTTCTGTTTCACTGTTACTACTTCTGCTAGCTGAATGTAACAATGTGTTTTGTGGCCAACAAGAGGTTTGAAAAGTCCACAACACAAATATCCTAAATATGTTATGGTGATCATGTTTCACTTTGTGTATTAATTATCAGACAGAGTACACTTGTAAAATCCATTTTATTATGAAAGAAAAGAGATTAAGAAAATTTTACAAAACAAATTTCAGTAAATTTCAGAAAGTTAATGACTGAGTTCAGAAACAGTTTATGCAGGTATTTATTGAAACTTCCAGCTTCAGATGTTTAGTCATCGTGCATTCTCCAGATACACAAACTCTAAATCTGCAGTTCATTGCAAAACCTAAAATATTTCATTTGAAAACATAGAAACCTAAATCCTACAAGGCCAGTCTGGTACCCAGTCGTTTTGGGAAATCACTGAAAATGATTAGCATTTCCACAGGACACATTTTGAAGTATTTGCCCATTAAAATGACTAACATCAGTGCCTTCAGAAAGATGATCGCTGCTTTAACTGCATGCAAAGTGACTCACAGTTTGACAGAAATATTGTAATAATTGTTTCCTTTCACTGACAAGTTGGCAGCACATTTAGCCATTGCCAGAATATTAAACAAAGCATGACGAATCACCTCTTCTCATTATCACAGGTGCATCAATTCTGTACTTACAGAAGACCCACATTTATCGTCAGAACTG
The DNA here is from genome assembly GCA_900302615.1 of Holocentrus rufus. NCBI lineage: Eukaryota > Metazoa > Chordata > Actinopteri > Holocentriformes > Holocentridae > Holocentrus > Holocentrus rufus. Next base: position 7,061 of record OMLF01018955.1, read on the forward strand.
AAGACAGATCTTGTCAACATCTTTCTCTTTAAGTAAAGTTTGGAACAAAATGTTAGTAAAAGAAACATTACACACTCTAAAGCAGTTTATAACAGCTGTGAGGAAGTCACTCTGCCTTCACATGAGAAATTCATTCAACAAAGTGCCAATTCAGCTCTCAGGAGGAGGGATACTGGATTTGAGTCCGATAGCAGGGCCGGTGCTAAAATATCTGGGGTCCCGTAACCCCCCTGAGCCACCCAGCCCACCTGCCATCCTGTCATGCTGTCCATTAAAGTGTCCTTTTGTCATCATTCCTCTTTTCAAATTTGTCAGTGTTTTTTTCTACCAAATCCCTGAAGTCTCCCTTCACTTAACCCTGACTTTCCTTCGTCAGCTCGGGCCCATGCTGGCTTTTTTCAGACAACGTCGGCGCTGTCCTGATGTTTGCCACAGTGTCCGGCATGCAGGTATTACGCCGTCGACAACGTCCCTCCTTCCTGCTGTATCGGCTCGGCCGCCCGCAGATTCTCCCCATGATGCCCCGCGACATCGCCGGCGACAGCATCAGCATGATCACGGGCTCCAGGAAGACATTACAGCAGCTGGTCAGCATGGCGTCTCTCCTCCACGGCACGTTCTCCCACTCCACGAACCCCACGATGTGAGAGGCGTTGTAGGGCGCGTAGCACACCACAAACACCGCCAGCGTGGACAGAGCCACCGTCAGGACCCTTTTCTTCCCCAAAGCGGGCAGATTGGAGCGCCAAACCAGGGTGACGCAGCGCAGGGTGCAGAAGGCTGTGACCAGAAGGGGCAGCAGGAACAGGAGGATGGCCATTTCCAGGCGCAGAGGCAGCAGCACCTCCAGCTGGGAGGTGTTGAAGTGGTCGTAGCAGGCCGAGACGTCGTCGTTGACCGAGGAGACGAAGTTAGCCCCTTTTTCAGCCACCAGCCCGAACCCAAGGTGTAAAGCCACCACCGCCCACAAGGCAGCGCTGATGAAGCACGAGATGCGAGCGCGGCGGTATCGCTTGTAGCTAATCGGGAACGCGATGCTGAGGTAGCGGCCCACTGTGACGGCAGCGAGGAACAGGCAGCTGCCGTAGAGCGAGGAGAAGAGGAAGAAGCTGAAAACGGGGCAGAGGGGCGCTGGGAGTCTCCAGTCCTGAAGGAACGTCTCCAGGATCTTGACGGGCAGCCAGGCCACGAGCGCCAGGTTAGCCAGACACAGGTTGAGGGCGTAGACCACGTTGGGCGTGGCGCCTCGCTTGCGGGCTTTACGGATGTACACGAAGAGGACCAGCAGGTTGGCGGGAAGGCCTAGGAGGAAGGTGAAGGAGTAGACGGAGAGAGCGACGTAGTCATCCGCATCTATTGGCATCTCTTCAGTTCAGGGTTCATGGATATCGAGGCACAGGAAGTTCAGCACATACTTTCGGTGGGTCAGAATTACCATGACGAGAAGAAAGTCTCAGAGGGGTATTTAAGATAAGCTAAATATCCTCTTCCTTCATCTCTTTTTATGAACGACATCTTTAGAAGAACAGATTCAGATCCAGATCCAGGTAAGAAAGCTTCTGCAGAGCCGGAGCATCTCTCTCCCTCCTGTTCAGACTGAGAAAGAGGCATCGTCGTTCAGCCAGGTGACCGTAAAAAGGAGGCGGCGGCAGTGACGCCGCTGATGCGTGCGGGCACGGAAGGGGCGAGGCGCGCGCGACGTCACGATGGCGACGCAGATAAGACGTGATGTCCGCTCATGCAGAAGTAGGGGGGCATTTAGGAGGCACCAGGCTGCCTTAATTGCCCTCTCAATGGAGTCAGTGGAGGGCAACAGACAGGTAGCATCTGGGCCCTTTAGTGAAATGATTCAGAATAATTCAGCCTGTCAGGAAGCACATGGGCATCCCGTTAAAACTGCGCCAATGTAAATGAACTGGAGGGCCAAGCAGTAAAGTCATAAAGCGCTGAAGATGATGGTGGGGGCGGGGGAGAGGACGCTGTGGGATGAGGTGACTTGTTTGTGGTGTGAAGGAGCTTTATAGTAACAGAGCAGAGGGAGAGAGAGGGAGTGTACGTGAGAGAGTGTCATGAAAAAGGCCCTTTTGGCTGGAAGAGAAAATGGAGCAGAAAATCAACGTGACTCGTTGCAGGGGCATTTTTATTATTTACACAACGAAGTGACACTTAGCAAGAAACGCTTTTCCTAGAAAATATCTTCAAAAGTACAGAACAAAAACAAAACAAGACTTCTGTGCTGATTTTACAAAATCAGTGGAAGGCTGATATTTGCTGGTTGAACTGAAAGTGATTTTACCTTAGCCAATATGTCTTAAATCTCCTTTATAAGAAGCATCAGAGAGTTGCAAAACATATTTTCAAGTTCAATCAAGTTCAAGTTCACTTCTGTTAATGTCTTTACTTTATAATTCATTGTATTCTCCTGATGTGGAAAACAAAATTTAAAAGAAATACTGGGAATTATTTGCAAATGCTGTGTGGTCTCCTTTTGATCTCACTTAAAAAAAAATACATTGTACAGTATATAAGATAAAAACAGATTATAGTCATTTAAACCTTACTGGAGAGAGATTTTTCTACACCAAAATAAGGGGTCTTCCTATAAAAACATTTGAAAATTTGAAAGCAGACACCTGAAATGGACCTGAGATGCATTTGGGTTCAACTTGGATTAAAGGTGCACTACGTAAAATTGAAAACTGGACGAGCAAATTATGTGCTTATCTCACTTTTTTTGTCAGGGGAGTCTAAAAGGTTCTCACTTAAGTCAACCCTGTGCAATTTTGTATGAGTGCATCATAAAAAACTGACTTATCAGGTGTAACAGAGTGAAAATGAGGTAATGGTTTAGGATTTCTCCAATGACCAGAAACATTAAATCCATACAAACCCAATTAGACCCAAAATCTCTTTATAGATATTGCCGGTTATATTTTATAGTTTGGTTATGGCACAGGACATCATCAAAGCATGACTTAACACTTTTTAAAAACAGATTTCTCTCCGTCTCCGCCTAATCGTCATAAAAAGACAAGACCTGTCCAAAACAAATCCATTTGAAGACTTTACCACTGTGAGAGGTGACGGTTACAGGGCTTTACGGTCGGAGGTGCCCTCTTCAGTTCATGTTTACCAATTCTTTTTTTTTTTTTTATCTAAACCGCGCATATTGTATGAGACAAAGTTCACGTCATAATCACCGTCTGCGTGCTCCAAATAGCATCTGCTGATCAAACAGTCTGCTGAGGATAAACAAGGCCATTAAGACTAATGGTCGATAAAAGTTATGGTGACAATAACCAGACGTGAAAGTGAGCGCTTGTGCTTGCACTGCTTTTGCCCGTTAATAAAATAATGTTCAGCCTATAACTAAATTCTGAAGCAGATAAGTCAGATGGATAAATACATTAAATTACCTGAAGAGTCAATATCTGCTTGAATAAATGTTTTATTAAGGCCAGAGGCAAACAATTTGCAGCTGAACAATTATATTAATCTAATATAAATACACAAAAGTAAAACAATACATGCAAATCTCTGTTAATCTATTTAATCTACTGTTTTTCACACATAATGATGGTTTTAACATTTTAGCAAGATGAGGGCTTTTCATAGTGAATTAAAATAAAATAGGAAAGTGCACTAATGGGGATGACATTTTAATTTATTAGGACACGTATGGTAAGACGGATGTATTTGAATTTTAATTTTCAAGATGAACTGAGCATATTCGGTCCTCAAGATCACATCTGATTGTTGATGAGGGCTGGAAGTTTGAGAACTGATTTTGTCCATCTCGAAAATAAACTAAATATCCAAGTATTTCCTCTTTGCCGTCTTACTGAGCCAGCAGCTGCAGGTTGCTTCTCCCACTGGAGTTGATGAGTGGGACGAGCACAAGCGAGGTTTTATCGGTGTGGGCAGGCGAAGTCAGGCGGCCGCGAGTGTTCATGCTGCGCTGCTCCAGAGACAGAGCTTCCTGTTTTCTGGAAAGATCCTGCAGCATGCGAGCGTGATGCAGCTGCATCTTCTGCAGAGAGTGTCTGAGTGACGATAAGAAGGGCGAATTGGTAGAGATGATGAAGTTTTTTTTTTGCACATATTTGTTCCTTTCTATGTAACTTGCTGTATAGTAAAGAAACAAATTTTCAAACATTTTTTTTCATGTATTATTGATATTTGTACAGTATGTGGTACATCTAAAAGAAATCTAATCCGTAATTTTCAGCTTTTTATACTTTCATAATTTCTGTGGTATGTTGTAACTTAAAAATAAAAATCTCTTATAGCTCCAAAAAAGCGTGAATTTTTATCCTTTATTTCCCCAGTGGACTCTATGCTCATTTAGCAAAGGTCAGTTACACACTATTTACTTACTATCATGTATACTACAAATTTACGTCATGATGATGTAGTAAAAAGCTCTGACTCACTGAGCCTCTGACAGCTTCTGTGTCAGAGCTTTGATCGTTGCCTCCAACTGACTGACTTCATCGACCAGACCGCGCTGGACCTGGAAACAAGCAGGAAGTGAACGACCAATCAGAAGCTGTTGTCTATAACAAATGAAGCCTCTCACAGTTCAAGCAAAACAGTAATATCACTTTTCTTTGTACCATACTTTTCAGTTACCAAATTGTATGTTTGTATTGTATTTTTAGTTTTTATGCACAACGTACAAATGTTTACCAAACTAAAACTCCCCATCCTTTTCAATTCCAGGTTGTACCTCGTCTCTGCACAGGTCCACTCCGGGTCTGCTGGTCCTGTTCTCCAGTCTGGTGTGAGCCAGCTTCATCGAGGCCGTCTTCACCCGCAGGTCCTCATCCAGGCCTCGTATGTCGCTCTGCATCTCTGCCATCTCATCCTCAGTCTGACGTGCAGAGACAGAAACAGACGGGAAGAGTCACCTGAGAACGAACATCAAACCCCTTGCCTGCACTGATTCTGATAAAAACCTGCACTGATCTCCATTTGAAAAACTCGACTGTGGCCACTGAAAGAGTCCAGGTCACTCACATTCCTCAGCTGCCACTCCAGCTCATCGCGGGCCTGCTCTTCGTGGTGAGTTCGCTTGCGGAGGGCAAACTCTGTGGCACTGCGCTGAGTCTCCAGCTCATTCTGCAGCTAAGAAACAGAAGATAAAAAAAGCATTTCAGCTGCATTATATTCTTACAGCATTAAAGCCCTGATTTCTTTTTGACTCAGGTGGTTTCACACATACTGTACCTGGGCTCTGGTGAGGCTCATGTCCTCCCTCATTTGCTGGGACGCGTGCATCGCCTCCCGTGCTCGAGCCACGTTGAACTGGCTGAACTGGACCCACTCCTGCGGGGTGGTGGAACTGTGACAGAGGGATTTGTGACAAGTCAATCCTATATTTCATCATTTCTCAATTTAGCTGCTGAGGTCATATTATGTCATTTATTATCAAACTACAGAAGGATTTTTCACCAGTCATCCGCTATCTTGTTTTTATTTCCACTTGTTTCTCTCCCCAGCACTGCATGTTAAACAGCTGCACACCTGAGCATAATGTGTAATGATTGCATTGATTACCCACGAACCCACTCCTTGATTAGCTGAATATTTGTGATCTAACAATGTAATCAAGCTTTTTTTTTCTCTTACTTTCAGCAAAATGCTTAAAATGCAAATGTAAAATGTTGAAAAAACGCCACTGGGTGCACTACATGTTATATTTTTTTATGTAATTTCATGCACGCCCTCGTCCCGGCTTACCTTGTCGGTATGCGCGTCGGGTTGGTCTTCAGGGAGATCTGAGGTGACTTGACTGAAAGCGACAGGCAGGCCATGTCGATGTCCAGCGCTTCCATCTTGTGCTGGAGGTCAAGGGTCAGCCGGTGCCGAGCCTCCTGCAGAATACTGGGGACGGCGAAGAAACAAAGGCAGTCAGACGGCTGCAAACGTCTTGCGTCCTTAGCGGGATTTAACCAGCCATGTCGGTAAAGGAGAGAATGGAGAGGAAAGGGGGAAAACGGATTTGGCAGACAGCATGGAAGCACATAACACCATTCTGCATGAGCGTCATGGATTTATTTTTGTCTCCCAGAGTGCTCTGGTTTTCATAAATGGACTTCTCAGCATATGCAACGAGGACGGAAAACAGGAAAAGGGGTTTTCTCCACCTCACCATTACACCTAAGTTTCCCTTACCACAGCTGCTCGAAGGCCTTGTCTATGTGCTGCTGGAGAACCTGCTTCACCCTCTCAATCAGCTCCACCTCCTTCTTCAGCTGCTCCTCCACGGGGTCGCAGACCAGCTCCAGGCCTCGCCGACCCTCCCGGAGCGTCAGGCACTCTACGCTGACCTCCAGGGGCACGGCAGTGGCGGCCAGCGCCTGCTCCGTCTGCTCTTTACACTGCGGCGACACGCACAGAGGCCACGCTGCTGTCGGTACGGTCAAATCAGCAGGTGGATTTCATCTAAAAATCCAAAATCTGAAAGCCTTGAACTCACATAAAGGTTCTTATGTTCACACAAATCAGAGATGGAAACTAAGTTTTGAGATGCTGGTGTTGAGTCTTTCCATTTTTGAGACTTTGTACTTTTTTTGCATTAGATTTCAGAGGGAAATCTTGTACTTTTTACTGCACTACATTTACATAAAGAGCTAGAGCAAATGTGGATGATTAATAAATAAGACAATCTCTTTGGGTTTATTCAAATGTTTCAGCATCAGAAATCACCAGGGTCAGAGCCTCCATCTCTTTGTCCACTTCCTGTGCGCAGGCTTCCAGCGCCTCCTTCCACCGTGCAACATCCCAGATCCTGTCGCTCAGCCTGTGGGAGTTATCGCTCTCATCCCAGAACGTCTGGAAAGAAGGAGAAAGGACGTAAGAAAATGACTGAGTGAAGTAATCTGTTTTTGGCTTCACAGCTCACCCCACCTTACTGCTGGTCTCGTTGCGTAGGGTCCTCCCTTCCTGCCGGATCACATTAGACACCCGTCGCTCGTGGTCTGCTGTGGCAGACAGCTGCTGGTTGTTGCTGTACCACTCTGACACACTGTGGCGCAGAGCAGGCTTTGCAGGAAGAGTCGACATCCCAGCGCTGTGGCAACATGCAGACAGTGGACAAAGTATATTCAAAAGTACAGGAATTTGTTTTGGTGTCACTGATGCAGAAACAGACTGAAACCTTACAGAGTTGTGTTGTATATACTGACAAAAGGTTCAAAATAAGTCACAAGTTAAAGGGAAAGTGGAAGAAATATAATGGGTAGACTACATATATATTACTGCAAATATCCAATACTCTGAAAAACTGTAAAATGTCAAAACTACACTACAGTCTGGTTTCAAAATTTAACTGTCTGAAACTTCATTTTCTCTCTCAAACAGCTTAAATGTGGAGTGGATCATTCAGTCCTGTTGTCGAATCCTCTCTCATCATCTGAATGAGCAAAATAAGTTGTAAAAGCTGATGTATAAATTATCAGCCACATTGACAATTTGTTGGGATGAGCTGTTGATGCAGTATTAGCAAAAAAAAATGAGCAGGAGGGGAAACTGTTTGATGGAATAGTGGTGAGGAAAGTATTTTCACTAGGAAAGTGGATTGGAAAAGGAAAAGTTGAGGATGACTTGGTAAACTAAAAGTATTGGAACAAAGGCATCATAAGAACACAGTTTGTCCTGACTATTGGAAACACAGACAGTTTACTGTTGCCAGGACAATGCCAGCTATTCACATAACATGCAACTGTCGTTCATAGTATGTCAGATCTTTCATATGAAATTTAATCCCGCCAAGTAAGAACTGTCTCACATCAAAGCCGTTTTTTTCAAATTGTACTCACCCGGAGTTCTGGAGTTTTCAGACAATCGACTGTGCTGCTGCTCTGGACTGTTCAGGTTGCCTGGCAACTGTAATCGGGTCGTTTCCAAGCAACGAGCCGACGCACCTGTCAAACCCTGAAGCTACTCAATAATTAAAATGCCATGGCAACGTTGAACAAAAGAACGTTTCATTGATTCACATTACACGTTAAGTTTATGACGTCATCCGCCAACAAGGAAAGAGCAACAAAACGCAAAAAATCTTTTGCTTTCGTTTTTTTTATTTTATTTATTTATTTATTGCTTTGTGAAATTGTTTCTAAAGTTTGGATCTACCAGCAGCAGAGAAAGCCGCTTGCATTCCTGGAAAAGGTACTAGTGACGTCATCATGTATCATAGCAACATCTCACAAAAACTGTTTTCATTGACTGAGTTGTCAGTTACAGTTATGAATCAATCGTCTGATTAAATTCGTGTATTGTTGGAACTGAAATAACGTATCATAATGGCATAATCTATGATAGAGCCCATAATAGATTTAATATATAAACTATTCTATTTTTATTATTATTATTCAGAGTGCAGATTTTAATCTTGTAAAAGTCCCTGATGGCCACCAGTATAAATATCAAGACACACACACACGTTTCATACACAGAGTATTTAATCAAAACAATTAAATATGACAACCAAATAAAAAGGCTCAACTTAGGACCAGGATCAGGTAAGTGTTAAGACAAAAAAAGGTCTTGACATACAATTTTACTTCTAAAAGTGACACAATTCCATAATCAGGCAGAAAAAAAGCACATTATTATACTATGAAACCAAAACATCATTTCTTTTTGAATATGATATGCAGCCAACCATAGAGGTGTAGGGTTTACAGATTCATTTTTGTGGGGAATCCCTTACATGGGAAACGGGCACTCATGGGGTCAAAACTCAAACACAGAACCGTCTCATCTCTGTAAACATCTAAATATCACATCAGAAAATTTACAAAGAAAAAAAAAAGAAGAAAAAAAAAAAGGAAGGGGGTCAGATAGCCAACATGCATACATTCCAGAAAGGCTTTTAAAAACACGAGGACATGCAACTGTTTTGGCTTCACCTTTAGCCAGATGAGTTTCGAAAATGGAAGTTATCCTCAAATCACACCGGATATATGGAAAGATGCTTGCTGTCAATGCTGGCCTAGTGTGACACAACACAAACTAATTGCACAGAACCTTGCTTAGTTATTGCTATCCATTGAAGATGAACACCTCAAACAACGGAGGAGGGAAAAAAAAATTTACAGACAGAAGGGGAGGGGTCGTATCCCTAGAACGTCAAATAAATAATGCTACATGTACATGGAGCTACTCGTTACCTATGGAGCTGTGAGTGTTCCTGTATGAGCTGCCCCCATTTTTGAGAAATGTTAATTTGTGGGTTGTGCTTCGAGTGCCCGTCCACTTAACCAATCCCCACAGGCCTTTTGGTCCTGTCAGCTCCAAACTGATCAGTTCTGCATATTTTGTGTTCTTGGCATATGTCAGAGGTATAGACACACACACGCGCACGCGCACACACACACATACAAACCACACATGTACACACACTCACACCTTACAGTATTGTCATGTATCAATATATACTTATCAATGTAGACACGGGCACGTGGCCCTAAACGTTTTTTTTTGTTGTTTTTTTTTTTTGTTTGTTTGAATGTTAAGATTTCTTCTTTGATTTACTTGTTTTCAGCACCATCAGGAAAGGCACAGTCTATTGAGGACAAGTCTGTCCGAGG
>OMLF01018966.1:20264-47815 GCA_900302615.1 Holocentrus rufus
ATTGCAGCTGGCAACAAATGCATATATGCATGCACATTTGGTGGCTGAGTCTACATGGTTCTCATCATTGGACTGACTCACTGATAAATTACATGCTTATTCCACCACTGTTTATCCGTTGAGTCCCAACAGTCATATCACCCCTCACTTTCACATACTGCCTCTTTTTTTCTCACTTGTTTACTGTGGCAGGTCTAACATGTAATCATCAGGTGTGAAAACTGACCTCCCTCGTTAGCTCAACCCAGTTAAAGTGATAATTAGGGACAGGTGTTTTCACCCTCTGATTACCAATCAGGACTTATGCCACCACTTCACTTTCATTTTACACAGACAAAGGGCAAGTGATTTGCACTAGAGAGGCAATTTATCATTTTCCTCTTTGTGTTGAGTTCAAGTTTGGTGAACTCTGACTGATTAAAATTATTGTTTCGGCCAGCAGGAAAGAAGCGAGTGTGATTGACCCTATTTGACTGTTTTTTGTCAAGGAGGAAAACTTTACTTCAACCACATCTACACTTTGTCTTAAATAACAACTTCCTCCAGCCCACTGCAACTCTTCTGCTTGTCCTCCTCACCAGCAGAAATCCTTCTCTGATCTTAAGAAAACTTTTCCCCATGGCAAAGCAACCAACCGCTCAAGCGGACTACAAAACAGCAGCCTGACTGTTACCCCTCCTGTATCTGTCACTTTCAGGACATCATGATATAAATTTTGCCTCGGCAGATGATGAACATTCACTTGCATTCTCTCATGTCTGACTGCACTTTTAACATCAAGGTGAAGATGTCCGCACACAGGAGGTTCAGAGCACTGCTGGTTTTCTATTCTGCCAAGTAGTTTATTTTCTGTCTGTCTAATCAAGGACTAATTTACAGCTACAGGATGAAAATACCAACATAGCATAATGAAATACCTGTGTCGTTCTTAGATTACATTTCATTCCTGCTCCTGGGGTCACTTTCTCATCTCTCTAATTTTGCCATGGAAATCAAGAAAAATGAACTGGAAAAAAAATACTTAAAGGAGTACTGTCTGTAAATACATGCTTTACAAGAGGAAGTTGGCCTGGGAGTCCAAGAAGAAATTCATACCATCAAGTTCAGCAGCATCATTCCAGCAAAAAAAATACACAAGGAACAGTGTTTCTATTTTAGGCTACTAACAGTAAAATTGATTTTACCAGGTCTGAGGTAAGGCCAGCAAGCTATTCCGTGACACCACTGGGTTACGTATAAAAAGAGTCGTTTCAATTTTAAAATTCATAACAGCAGTCAATTGATGTTGGCAGGCCATTCAGCGGTCTGTATCCTTTCTCTCCAAGTCTCTCAAACCCCCGCTGAGAGAGAGAATACACACAGCTTCTAATGTCTCACTGTACTTAACACTATGGGGCAGCTGCCTTCCTACATCTTACTTTCTGTCCAAACACAATATAAGTAGGGCAAAAAACAACATTAAAAACATGGCGGGCCAATTTGGTTGCGTAAATTCAAATTGACTTACCCTTGGCTGTAACCCACAACTGGAATTAAGTGAAAATAACGATGCTACGTTTAGGACATCGCCACTATTAGCAGCGAAACACTGAGGTCCCTCATTATAGCAAATAGTCCAAATTATTTATTTGAATAAAACACAAATGATTGGTACAGATGTAACACAAAAGACAGGAATGGTCCCGACCTCCTAGCACACAGCAGAGTGGCTCTCCTCCTGCTTATTTCTGCAACTATTGTCCTGAATTGTTTTATATTCACCGATTCCTGAACAGAACCTTTTTGTATTTAAACGCACTTACTGTGTGGTGAGCATGTATGAGGGTATTTTCAGTTAAGAAAAAAAAAATATAGAACTTCTGGGGCCTGACAGGCAGCTCTGGGCTGCCAGGCCATGTTACAGGTTACAGATACAAGTGAGTGAAAGCGACACTAGATCAAAGATGTGGCTGAGAATAAAACCCCGTCCTGCGGTGGCCTTAATGCTTCCACACCTGCGATTTGAAGCACACTCCTTTGATGTTGTTGGTTCAGCTGGGGAGAAAGAGACTTGATAGATTTCACGGAGAGAGAAAGAGAACAGCAGGGAGAGGAGGGTGATTTTTAATTCCTAACTGGAAATACATTGAGTTATCCTCTGTCACTGAATGCTCATTGGGCACTGAGGAAATAAATGAACTGGACGCAAGTTAAGTTGACAAATGGGTTTGGGTGGTTGCAGATCAAATCTGCTCTTGATATAGGAGCCTAAAATATATCTGCATCCAGGTTAACTGTGCTGACACACTGACATTTGCATTATACACTGAATAACTGGCTGTCTAATGATGTCTTAAAGCAGTTTATATGTATTATTCAACAGGAACTCATAAAAACAAATGTGCTTGTCTAGAAACCTTGGACATTATTATATACATGTTCCTTACCTTAATCCAAACACAGCATGACTGGAGTCACACACACACGCATACACACACCAACACCAGATTCATTAATCTCCACAGTCCCTCCGCAGTTGGGACATCAGGAAGAATCATGCTTTCTGCCATTGTTGCTCCCTGACTTTTCATTATCCTGCTCATTATCTATCCTTTCCAGCGGATCTGTCCTATTAAAGACTCCACCGATGAATCAGTTTAACCGCTTGAACTCTCCTGTGGGTGCAGCCTGATGCTTAACCAAAACCATCCAATTAAGAATGCTTTAGTGCAATTCCATCCTGTCAGTATCTCATCCTGACAGAATCACAGCCACAGCAGGGGTGTAGTGAAGACCCGATGAGTCCAGGACAAAGCTAAACCAGGCCAGAGTCTGAATCAACACCCAAACCAAATCCAGATTCTGGCTCTGAATCAATAGTCTCATTTGATCTTAATACCAGTGTCAGATTTATATTTTTAGACTGATAGTTTTTATGTCATGTTACACAGACACAACTCCAACATACATCACAACAACAACAACGCGAGGCCAATGAGAATTCAATACTCTGCAGCACAACGGAACAAAACAAGATGGAAACGGAGATGGATGGGCAGTGGGCAGCCAGCCCTGCCACCACAGGCCATTTACCTGTACAGCCAGGAGAAAATCAGCAGTGTTTTCAGCAAAATGAATTGAGAAACTGACATTTTTTTCATCTGCAATGCTCCTGGGAATTACAAGACCTAAACACAAAAACAAAACAGGCCGCAGTCAAAGACAAGACTAAGCCTTTTATAATGTGATACTGATTACACTGCATGCATTAAAATGTGGTCTATATCAACAATTTATATTTACAACCAACGTTGCAAATGTGCAGAGATACACTCTATTATTCAGGTCATAAAGAATGATAAGTAAAGAATAATTTCCATGTAAAATCTTTATTTGAGAGATATTACAGTATGATTCTGATCTGCACAATATCCTCCAGTTGTTGTGAGAGAGTAAAATACAGGAAAATCTGATAATTATGATTTTACCATGCTATTACAGTGACTGAGGTGCAGTTGAGTAGCGAGGTAAAGGAGCAGCGGTCTGAGAATTAATTTTAATTCTTGCTCTGCTTCTCATGTTATATTTAAATGTATAAGCCGCAAACCACACCATCGTTCCGGCGGTCTGCTCTGAAAAAGAGCACGTTGGGGGTTGGGGAAGAAACCGTGTGCAGCCTTGCTATTGTCATGGCAATAGAGTAACCAGTGTAATGAACCAAACCAGTCACTGTGTTTGGAGACTCACCAATAACAGCATGCAAGCTAACCAACATTATTAGAAGTACATAGATTACATATCTGCGCGGAGCTGCTGCACATTAACATGCAGCATGCAGCAGGCCTGCTCAGTGGCTTTCTGAGCAATTTCTAAGCAGAGCAACATAATAGTTTGGGCTCCAGGCCGCAGCCTAAAGTGATAGCCTCTCTGGCTTCTGGAGTTCAAACAATCATAATCCATCAATTACAGCAACAGCACCGTGCCCACTGTTGCACAGCAATATCTTCCTTAATAGGTTCCTGCTCCTATAAAACACAAGGTTACATGACATTATTGGCTTAATAAATGGGAACCCATTTATTGCGTGTGTGTGTGTGTGTGTGTGTGTGTGCGTGCACATGTGTGTCAGCTGAAGCACCTGACCTGCAGGCAACCCTCCCTAGGTAGACACAGGATACAGCACAGAGGCGCTGGCTTTTAAACACACTGCCTGACGCTGCTGTCCAGTATGTTTAAGTATTTAAAAGCTTCTACACAGCTCATGAGATTTGACAATGGTAACATCAGCTGAAAATAAAATATTTATTTGGAGTTTTCAAACCAACTGACCTTCCACAAACAGCTTTGTTTATTGAATATAAATTATTCATCATATGCTAAAATAACTTTTAACCCCTAATGACCTTCCATCGACTGGCTGCTGCACATCAAGTCCTAATCAATCAGCTACCAGCTCAATACCGGAGTGGTATAGGTTTTCCCTCCAAAGCTTACTGCATTTACAGGATATGGCAACACACTTTCTGGGGACCCACAGTAATTCCACAACAACTGCTCCGAGCCAAATGTCAACATGTAAACCTAAAGTCAGGACTTCCTGATCAGTGTGGGACACATTGTTCAATTCAGTTATACAGAACTACGCCTTATATGGACTACAATTTTCACCTGCGTAATATCTTAAGTAATATTACCATCAGGTGGTGATAAGCAGTACTGCAAACACTACAGATGAGGGACTGTATGCCATGCCATGTCTAGACTCTGTCCCATAACAATCACTCATGAAGTCGATCTGGTGAAATGATGGAGTATGGGTATAAAATATGAGATTGGTGATATCTGTTTGAAAATATCAGCTATTAAAAATCTCATACTGGTCAAGCTCTGTGTACACTACATCACATTTATGGCATGTAACCTATTACAGTGCTGTGGTGCTTGTTAAAGATACCACAAAGAAGAGGTGGACAACTTTTTTTTTAGTGGTAAAAAGGCTGATAGACACAGAGATAGCACTCAAACATCCAGAAAAAGAGATCACTGGGGATACCTGTGAATGCACCACTGGCCTATTTGAAGACATACCAGCCCAATTGTACACTGAATGTAATTCCTACACTTCAGTTAGGTCAAATCTATGGTATAGTGGACAAACAAGATTATAAAGGAAGGATAGGTGTTACCTTGTATTTTGGAGAGTGAAACCCTGAGATCATCTTCCACCAGAAGACGGTTGTTAAACACCGTCCCTGATAGACCATTCTTCAGCAACACAAATAAATCCTGCTGCCAACTCCCGCTGCACTGCTCTGTAGACTCTCTTAAGTCGTATCACAAAAAGGAGAGAGGAACGTCGACAGGTTGATCTGAGAATAAAATGGGTGGAAAGCAGATGTTTTTTTCAGAAATTAACATCCATAATAGCCTGAGGTCATTTCAGTTCTATAAAGACCAATGCACAGAAGTGATGTGTGTTCATGCATGTGGGCACTGTGGCCACTAGTGAGTTGTTTTCTCTGTCAGTTAACAGTGTTAAATGATTTGTTGATTTGTTGTCTTAGCTACCCTCTTGATTCAGCAGAAAGTAAGGAGAGCTCTGAGGGCACTGCAGGATCTTTAAGAGGATCTCAGCCCTCTCCCTCAGATGTTACATGTTTTACACTAGCAATAAAAACTGTAATATATTTCCTTTGAACGAACACCATATTTTTCAACATATCTCTGTAATGATGTACCTTACCTTGTGGACAACCAGGTGATTCGACAGCCTCTGTCTGTGATGGTTCAGGAGCAGGGTTGGGTTGGCCACACTATTTTCTGCTTTTTCCATCTTCTTATTATTCCTCTGGAATATCCTATCACCATGTTGGCAAGAATCTAATTTTTTTTTCAGAGTGAAGATTTTGTGTAAGCCAGTTCTATTATCTTTTGACTGCAAAATGAAGCCAGGCTGACTAGAGAAAAGGGGCAGTTAATTAACCTTAACCAAGTCTGCTAATCCTTGTCCAGAGTTCTCAAAAAGCTCTAAAAATGATTAACTGCGCATGTAATCATTCATGAAGTCGACCCTAGAATTTGTCATGGTTTTTATTTGACTTCACTGAAAGTTTGCTCTGTAGTGGCAGATGAAGGGGAGAAAATTTCATGATTGCAGACAGTATTCATGTGTGGTTTAATTTTCTTCTTTTTATACTTTGTGAGCCTAAGTGTCTGAAAGTTTGGGCTATTACTTTTTGTTTTTGTTTCCCACCAGATGGCGTAAAGTCGACTCTTTCCGTGCCCATATTTCTAACAGCACTTGAAGGCAGCAGGATTATTTTAGCGCCAAATTAAAAATGGTAGCAGCCATTTTACAGGAAACAGAACAGCCGTGGAGCTGAAGTGTTGATGTTTACACCCCACACATTGAGAAACATTCCCGCTAAGGCACTTTTAAAAACTTTCTTCAAAAGAGACTATGTTTCGGAACAGAACTGCGTGGTTTTCAAACAGTGTGAGACAGGCCTGTCGCAGCTTTTGGAGTAAGTAATCTCTGGTTTAGGTTGGTGGATTGCTGTCAGTCACCATGGTGATAACGTTAGTTGTATTCGTAAAGTTAGCTACTTGGCTGATTTAGTAACGTTACACCGGTGAAAGAAATGGTTGAAACATCATGCGGCGACAGAGCTGCTGCCACTAATCACACACTGACACGTTTTTTTTATGTTTGTTAACTTATAGAGGCGCTTACAGGCAGCTTCTGTATGTTCCGTTTTCTCTTCTAAAAGAGTAACTTCATATATAGCTAACTTCAGTACAGAAAATCCTGGCTAGTTATGTTCTGTGTCCCTTTGTGATAATTATCCGGCCAGCAGCACAAATTCCTCAACTTTGCAGCCAAAAATGCAGCCAATTCTGGTAATTAGACAATGACATCACGCTCCCTTTAACTTTATACTTGCAGTGAAGTTTGATAAGGTATACTGGCAGCGGTTGCTAGAGATGCGCATGCGCATTACCTTTTGTAGATTAAAACAGAACACCTGCCTGGTGGTCTGTAAAGTCTGGCATTCGAATACCCACGCCTTCTTTCAAAAGTTTGAGCTGGGTAGGAGCTGTCACTGTGGTCATGTATTTCCTCATAGTAACAGAAGGGGGCAGCCTTGCCAGCTGGAGAACAGCAGAATACCTTTTCAGTGAAGATGCTGCCTGTGCTGATACTCAGAGGTGAGCAGGATGACAAAGCTAGTCATTGATAATCTATTAATCACTCAATCAATCATAATTGAATCCCTCTTCTGTAAACCCCCATAAAGCTGTAATGTCATTTCTGTGTTTCAGGATATTTGAGAGTAAAGATTACCTTTGGAACAAGGTGACAGTTTTTCACAGCTTGTATCTGTCCGCTTGTGAGAAGCGCCAGAGTGTGAAGTCTCTGAGCATTGGTCACTATGTGCTGCCTCCAGCCCGTGTACAGGATGGTGAGGGCATTTTTTTCATCTTTTCGGTTAATTATAGTGATTTTTGTGCATTTGATCGCATAACAAAATCAGAAGGTTCTGTGAATTATGAATCATTGTGATTATCCTATCATTTTAGAGGTGAGAAACGTGGCTGGGAGGTTTATTTGGGAATCAGAAGATGATCAGTCAACACAGGTGGGTCTTTGTGTAGGGCCAGTTTAGACAAGGGCAGAAAACTCCATGGCTGTAATGAAATATGTTTTCTGTTGTTACAGGACTCGAGTTTCTGTTCAGAGACTAATGAGAAAGTGAGCAGCACCGAGTACGTTTTACATGATCAGTGTTCCAAGTAGTGACCAGGAATAAGAATAAATAATTAACCATAAAGCACATTGTTTAAATTAATATTTCTCAACAGTTCTGAACAGTCGGACACAGAGGCATCATGTAATGAAGCCACTTTATGTTATGAAGTGGGGGATTGTCCAGCCAATAACATGCTTACAGGTAACTGAAAAACATTCAATGCCTGGAACAATTTGTATTCAATTATGGGACAATCATACATCTCCAGAAATGTCCTTGGGTAAGTGGCTGTTGGAATAAGGTTCTAGTGTGTGAATGTTTAATGCTTTTTTCCCCTCTTCCTCTTGTTCTTGACTTGTTCACTACAGGGTATGTCAGCATTGATAACCTGCAGAGATATACAGGAGACCTTTGTGATATCCGTCCTGGGTGTTTCAGATGCTCTGTCTGTAAGGCCTACTGCTACAAATAGGGTGTTCAGCTGCACAGATAATGACATTTTCTCAGTCAAAAATGTGTTAGAAAAGAACAAGTAGCAGCTATTTACAGTTACAAGCTAAAGATAAATAAATAAATAGCGCATAGTATGTTTTCCATTTGTCTACCCGCATTTGTGTACAACATGGATGTATTCAAAAAACTGAAATAAATCAGCATAACACAAAACTACTTTTGTCTCTCAGTTTTGTTATATTTTTGCAGCAAAATGAATCCCTGACAAAATAAAGGAATTGAAGATTACTGCCACATTTGAAAACACAGCATGGAGTACATTGAAAGTAAATCACCATAGATCCTGTTCATGTTTTTGTCAGTTATTCCAGGAATGAGTTTTGTTTCGAAAGCAGATTTCTCTTGGGGCAGGTTTAGTCAAATCCATTAAACCTGAATTCATTAATTTTAAAGTAATGCCACTAAACCTCATCCTTGCAGATGTTCCATATAAAAAAAAGTATATTTGGTATTTTGTCAGTAATTATTTTCTCTATACCAGGAGGCAGTGAGCTGATTCTGTCATTGATGAAACCCAGCCACTGCAGCTTTTTCAGGTTCCCAGTTGAAGTGGGTAGGAAGATGACATCAGAAGATGCAGCTTGTAACATCTACAGCTCTTGTCAGATTCTCTGTGGCCTCTGGGAGCTCAGAGAGTGGGTTTCATTTGACACAGAGAGTTGTGAACTAAAAGTACTTGGGAGAAAATCTTGTTTGCATCAAGAAAAAGTTGCTCAAGCTGCCTCAAATTGAGAATCTAAACAGAGGAGTAAGATATTGTTAAATTGGGCCTTATGCAGCTACAGATATGCTTAATCCTCCTAAATTAATATCCTTCCACTGAGCAATTGGTTCTTAGAAAACCATTCTGCTATGAAAATTATTCTAAAAGGGGTCTTCTGTACACATTGACATTAAGAATAATTTGTTTTTACAAGTTCCTAGTTCACTTATAGTGTGAATTAGTTTCAGTTTCATGGCACAAATGTTCCTCAGCCAAACCTGCTGATTCTTAGTATTATGTTTGAGGATTTTCGTTATCATAAATACACCAAGTGTTTTTCAGGGCTGATGTCACAGCTGCTGACTTTATTCCATGAGTTGTTTATGATGTGCATTTAAAACTGCTATTAACAATTATTGCCTCGTTGGGAAGAAACAGGAAACAACAAAATCCTTAGGACTAATATTTAACATGATTTAGTGATGGTTGGCACATTAACTAAAAATGCCAAAATATCCATCATTAACCAACATAAAGAGGCTGACATGAAATTGTTTTCAAGCTAACAAAATCGAATAGCAAAGTACAGTGAATGGAGAAAAAAAAAACAAAAAAAAAACAGGGACACTGATTAGATAAAAGCAACAATGACATATTAATGGCACTCACAACTGAGAAAATTAAAATTGTGAATTATTGTGCAAAAGAGGCTGTAACATAATGCCAGGAAGACATCCCATAAAATATATATATATTTTTTTACATTCAACATAATATGACTGAGCTATTTCTGTTTACAACACTGAAGTTTAAAAGTTAGGGTTATAGAGTTGTCAGGGATTTTAGATAAAAATGTATATGAGTGGAAAAAAACTATATATTTTATCGGCTACCTTTGTAAGCATGGTGGTATTAGCTTATGGTTTCTATAGGCGCACTTCCGGAACATGTAGCGTCTACTTTCAATTGGCCAATCACATGGGAACATGTGACCGTGTGGCTAAAACCTTAAAGTGTTCCTGTTCAGATGGCATTGCTGTTTATCATAGATACGGGCGAATTACAACACGATACACTAACCCCATGTACTATAAAAGTGTCTTAAGCCGTAATGACATTGTACCCGGGATAACAAATCAGTTAATGAGTCGCTTTTGATTTTTTTCGTACTAAACGCCACCCCTTTGAAATGGGCTATGCCTCGGCTTGTGGTCCACCAATCACTTTCTTTGTTTTGGCACCTGCCCACACCATCAGGGTAGACAGAAAGCTGTACTTTGTGCCTCTCCCACCGGCACACCGAAGCATAACAACACAGACAGCAAACCTAAAGCGTCTGGAGTCTGGCTGTTTCTCTTGCCTCACCTTTACCTCACGAACCAGCAACGCTGCCCTCCATACAGCATGCAGACCGAAAACCTGTCCGTGGTACTGCATTCTAAAGGGGACCTCAGGCTGGTATGGGATCCGACCACAGACTTAGCCAAGCATTTCCTACTAGTTGAAGTTGTATGTGCTTCTTAACTGACTAATTTTTGCATTGACAAATTCACACAGGAGGGACGCCCCATACCGGAACCGGGACCTAATGGTATGAGGCAATCGGCAGGTCAAAGGGTGCAGCATAATGTCTTGAAATCCTTTATTTATGTACTGAACCATCCTCACTGTGTTATTGTCTTGCATGCCATGCTTTGCAAACAGAGGTTTTGCTGCAGATGCACTCTGTGGGTATCTGTGGGTCAGACGTGCACTACTGGCAGCACGGCAGTATCGGGGACTATGTGCTCACCAAACCTATGGTGCTGGGACATGAGGCATCTGGCCGTGTGGTGAAAGTTGGATCAGCGGTCAAACACCTCAAAGTAGGTAAGTGGGTGTCAGAAGTGTGGAGAACCCAAACGCTGTCTGTTTCCCACACTGTGTGTCTGCTGTGTGTCTCCCAGTTCAATCATTTACTTCCAAAATGCCTATTATGGCTAAAATTGCCAAGATACCTGCAGGGATTTATAGCAAATGTTCTTTAAATGATGTGTAAATTTATCCTTATGGTATGGTATGGAACTTTGTGAAAAGACATCCACCAAATGGCATATGCAATACATAATTTTGGTCCCTCAATCCCCAGATTTTTATGCTATTAAATATCAAGTCACACTGACTTGACTTTGCATGGTCCAGGTGACAGAGTGGCAGTTGAGCCAGGTGTGCCACGCGAGATGGATGAGTTTTTCAAATCCGGACGGTACAACTTGTCCCCCACGATCTTCTTCTGCGCCACACCTCCTGATGACGGAAACCTGTGCAGATACTACAAGCACAGTGCCAACTTCTGCTACAAGTGAATAACTGTAGCTCTGCTTTCAACATAATGAAACTCGGTTATTGTACGCAAGACATTACACAACGACTGACGGTTTCCTTTGCATGTGCCCTCCCTCTTTCTCCTCTTGCCACTCTATCTTTTCCTGTCTATCCAGGTTGCCAGATAATGTCACATTTGAGGAGGGCGCTCTAATTGAACCTCTGTCTGTGGGGATCCATGCCTGTCGCAGGGCAGGCGTGTCCCTTGGCAGCACTGTGCTCATCTGTGGCTCAGGTAAGAGCATGCTGTTCTTGTCTTCACTTAGTACAGTCACTGAACAATGGCACACAACCGCAGACTTTTATATAAACCTTGGTCAAAGCACATTTCAGGGCATGCTACCAATGATTACATTTCATAACATGCCCATGCAAGAAAGGAATCTCAATCGGTGCACAGTGGGTGTAGTCACAAAAGTGAGAATAATACTGACTCAACAAAACTCTAGTGAGGAAAATCAGTGAACCTAAACGCTTCTACTAACAGATTTAATATTTAACATATTCTTTTTGCCAATGAAAACAAGCTTATGAACAATTAACACATGTAACCGAAGCAATGCCTAATTTAAAACAGTTTAAGTAAGTGAAAACTTATATAGTATAAGACCAGTGTTGACTACTTTTGCACACAGATCCTCATTCCAGTGACACATTCTGCTATATCTGCACTTAAAAATAAGTTAAGTAAGTTTTTCTTCTTGCTGCAGGTCCTATTGGGTTGGTGTGTCTGCTTGTGGCCAAGGCAATGGGAGCCTCAAAGGTGGTCATTACTGGTAAGACAAAACTGGTCAGTAAATGGCCAGTGGCATCATATGCTGATTTATACTGATAGCCCCCCTTTTTTTGCAGTCATTTCCTTTGCCATAATCCAGTGTACTGCTGTAAACCCCCATTGCCGTCTTCAGATCTGTTCCCAGACCGCTTGGAGATGGCAAAGAATTTGGGCGCCGACTTCACGGTGACAGTGAAGAGAGGCGAGGAACCCCAGAAACTGGCCAAGATGGTAGAGAACATGCTGGGGTCTCAACCTCGCATCACTATTGAATGCACTGGAGTTGAAAGCAGCATCCAAACTGCCATCTATGTACGTAAATACCCACAATCAAAACCACTGAAATTTGCGTTCCAAAAAGGAGCTTGTTCGTTTTAATAAACATATTGATTGATGAGTTGTCGCCCATCAGGCAACATGCTCTGGAGGTGTGGTTGTTGTGGTGGGACTAGGCTCTGAGATGGTCACCATTCCTCTGATCAACGCTGCCGTCAGAGAGGTGGACATCAGAGGGGTGTTCCGCTATTGCAACACGTAAGCAAATACTCCGTTTGCCTTTCTTATTCCAAATAAATCTTTAAGTTGAAGTTGAAGCCAGTTGCACTGCAAGCGAGATACCTCATGTTTAACAGGCAGTTAAAAAATGACATTCGAGTGTGACATCTTCACATCAGCTCTGTCCTCAAGCACAATCCTGTTTGTAAAAGAAAAACCCAGAGAAAAGACTCACCAGTAAAATACTTGTCTGTCTGTGTTGCAGCTGGCCCATGGCCATAGCCATGTTGGCGTCAGGTAAAGTGAATGTGAAGCCCCTCGTGACCCACCGCTTCCCTCTGGAGCAGGCAGTCCAGGCCTTTGAGACTACGCGCCAGGGCCAAGGGGTAAAGGTCATGTTAAAGTGTGACCAGAATGACCAGAACCCTTGATGTGACCAGCTACAGTGAAACTAGACCACATGTCAGGCAGTCTTTCACAAATTGGACATTGACCTTAAGAAAGATAACAGCTCTAATCAAGGAACCAGACTAACAGCAACGGTTACACTGGACATTTGGACAAACACCTGCCTTTTTGCCTTCAGATCTGAGATGCAGTAAAGCATCAAATACAGACAATCACATTTCTGTCAAATCTACTGTAAGTCATTATATCAATGTCCCACCTTGAGCTGTCATATATTATTATAGTCTGACATTATTATTTTGCCCACATTTTCTTGCATTTTATGTTGCGCTATGACAGGTATTTTCATCATCATCTGTCACCATGTTGTTTTATTCATATAATTTTATAGAATTTGTAATGTCACTGGCTTTAATTTTTAGATACTTGAAAATGTCAAATACTACTTTTAATTTTACAAAATCACTGGAACGCTGAAACAGGGGTACGAAAATAAAGTGGTATGAAATAAAATGCATCTCTTCAAATTTTTGACATAACCTGTACTATCCAATTTCAGGCATTAGGGGGGACTATAGGCTCAGAGTGAAGCACATGACACATGAGCGCTAACATACATGTTAAACCTTCCAGTCCGTGATCAGGCTGCCCCTCAGTACTGCAATATGAGGATTCAGTGTACAGGTTGACCCATTCAAACAAAAACAGCCGGGTTTAGCTTAGATTTTATTATCTTGCCACAATGACTTGATACTATTTTAAGAGGCATGCACACAGATAATGTTCATATGGTTAGATTTTTAGTACAATGCATTGTAAAACCATTACTCGGTGGTAAGGCTTTTTTCTGTCACAGTGTGTGATTCACAGTTCTCTCTTTCTCTCTCAAGGCTGGAAGCCGACATACAGGAGGGAAGATGTTTGCAGTGACTAAACCATGTGAAATTTTTTTTTTTTTTTTTTTTTTAACATGAGCACAATACTAGACACGTTTCTTCTTATGTACAGACATTCTAATACTGCTTATGGCAATGGAACAGCTCACACAACACAATACATTCACAATCCACTCATAGTATGCATGAGTTTCAGTCAGGAAACACTAAAGATGAACATACAGTAGAATAGCACACAAAAGAAAATGCAACTTCATTTTTCATACACGACTTTTGATTTCGAAAGCATAATCAATGCATGTTAATAGTTGTGTGGAGTTGCTTGTTATTCAGATGTGTTTGTACATGGGATTTAGAAAAGACTTGCCATTCAGAGGTTGAACTTTTGTATTGCCCTAAAATGAAGTAAACCAGAAGGATATGGCATTTTCTCCCTTTAAACCCCTGCTGCAAGCATTGGTTTGATTCACAGGTGCATTACATCATCAACTTAGCATACCTAAACCAAATATTTTAAACACTAAAGCCATTCCCCAAAACTCCCTTTTTCGCAGGCAACTACAAGGATAACCGGCGTTAAATTGTGTCTCTGCCGTCATCACTGTCCGCTATTAAATCAACTGGGAGATTCAATAAATATATACAAAGCAACCATGGCCCTCTCCGGTTCCCTTCAGTCGCAGTATTAGCAAAATATGTATTTACATGAGAAATAAATAAGAAGAAAATGAAACTGTATACAAGAAGTACAGTAGAAGTACCATATTACATTATATGAATATAAAAAATAAATTGTGATGCATTCGCTCGATCCATACAGTCTCACTGAACTGACACACAGAAGCACAGACAGGACAAATAAATAACATAAACAATATCCACACACACTGAATCTTCAGCTGGTCAGATGGGCAAAAGCATCTCAAGTGTAAAATGGAATGGCCACTGCATGTTAAGCACAGGGGAGGGGGAGATGATCAACATTTGTCTTCAGCAGGAAAAAAAAAAAAGGTAAATGACTGTCTCAACAGGGAGACGCCGTCCTCTCCCAGTCACTGGTCAGCTTGGTTTGCTCCTCCAGGCTCTGACAACCAATCAGAATGGTCCTTGTCCATCATTTATATGTACATGGGTGTCTCCTGTCCTGTTAGGAGTCTGAACATGGCCGCTGGCATGGTCTTCATGTGAATCTGGCAATCAAAGAAAAAACAGACAGGTTGAAACTAAAGGGTCTGAGGGTCCTTCCCAATACAATTTTCAGTTTTAAAAACATTTTCTACAACAACAAAAAAATAGTTTCTGAAACATCATTCTCTTGTGCTTGTCATCATTTCAATCCCAGTTCTCCACACACAAATCAACTGTCAGTGAGAAAGTTGAATTTGTCCTTCCACTGACAACTGAAACTCGCAGGTCAGGCTGCAACTAACATTATTTTCAATGTCAATTGATATCTTGATTATTTTTTCAATTAATCAATGACTAATTTCATTGATAAAGTGTCACAACTAATGATGAATGCCCATTTGAAGTTACCATATAACTATATAATATATCGTAAAATCATTTGGTCTGACGGCAGCCAGGGTTTTGATTTTTATAATATGAAATGGAAAAAAAATAACCAAATCCTAGCATTTGTGAAGCTGTAATAAGCAGATATTTGGTATTTTTACATGATAAATAATAGATAATCGCTTATCAAAATAATTTTCTGTCTCTCAACTACTCGATTAATCAACTAATCATTTCAGTACTTGTGAGTGTATTTCTTTCTCTTCAAACTCACTTTCTTCAAACCTTTTTGTAGTGTACACACTCTTGGCTCCAAACAAAACTAATTAACAACCCAAACATGGGCACAACGTTTTGGATGTATTTTATTGACCATTTGGAAATAGCGATAGGGCCTAGATTTTCTGTGGTAATATTCAACAAATATATTAAATGAACCGATGACTGTGTGCATTTGTTTTTGTCCTTCAGCAAGTGTACATGAGTGTGTGTATAGGTATGTGGACACATATTTGTGTGTGTGCGTGTCTAACCTCGCCAACAGAGTTAGAGAGGGCCTGGACAATCTTCTCGTGCGCTGTGGCCACCACGCTCTGCCCGTTGATCTCTATGATTCTGTGGCCGACACGAACCCCGCCTCGCTCTGCAATGCCTCCCCGCATCAGGCTGCATATCTGTGGGGTTGACACACACACACACACACACACACACACACCCATAAACAGCCCTCATGTTGATAGTATGTCTCATCAAGACAAAATAATATGCTCAGTGAATGCCTTTTGAAGGATGTCCTCTGCAAAACGGTGATGGCATTTGAAACTGAGAGGAGGTAACTGAGCCTATAAAGCTTGGTGAGCAGTGAATGCTGGAGGACATATAACTACAATATGCTTACAATAAAAAGACAATGACAAAGTGCTACAACATTAAACCCTTGCTAAAGATAATAGGATTCTGCAGGAGGGCCTGTACAGGGTATATAAATATTGCCTGAGTCAAAAAGAGCAATTTATCACAATGCTACAACTGACACAGTATTTGTTTAGTGCAGAGACAGTGAAAGTAAAGCAATGGTGCAATCCTAGATGAATCTAGGATCAGAAAGGGATGTAAAGCATATACTAACAGTAAAATAAACATAATATACCAAACAAAAGCATTTTCTTTCTATGATAAATTGGATGAGCAGGATGCACTGGACAATATTTTGAAAAGTTTTTAATCAAATACACTCAAAGTGATAAATCAATTTGCTCTAGGTGGACGTGAAGAAGTCTGTCAAACGACAGAAACTTACAATGCCGTTCTGGACACTGAAGCCCAGCTGATATTTCAGATCTGGTCTCTTGATGAGGACGGTGGTGACAGGAGGGCAGCTGACAATATTCAGTTTGACCTGGACCTGGTTCTTCAAGCCCTTTCACAAAAGACACAAACGTAAGTGCAAAAAGGCTCAAAGTTCTTTTATTCCTGCATGATTTTACCAGTGAATTAGGAACAAATGCCGGGGTTTCATTTTAAAGTATAATGTATCACTTAGGCCAATGGTTTTCAAACTGTTTCATGCTCTGGACCCCCCATTGACTTTCATTATGCCATAGATCCCCATCTTTGCCTCAGGGACTCATATCATATAAAATGATACTTGAACACTGACAAATAGATTCAAAGTGGTGAGATTAAAACACAATGTTAAAATAATCACTCATACATTTTTTTTTGCACTGTAACAATTTCTAGTGAATTAAATTGTCATGAAATGGAACTGTTCCTCATTTTGCTGAGGATCCCCTAGAAGGACCCCTGAAAACCATTTGAAAACCATTGATTTTTAGGGCTGCTTCCTGGTTCAAATTGCCTCTTTGGCTCATTCACTCCTACCTTGATGATTCCCTGACAGGTGGCGAGCGGCAGCCCCACGAGGCTGGTGTTGTTGATGGACATGATCTGATCCCCGATGCTGAGCTTGCCAGAGCGCGCTGCAGGGCCCCCATTCATCATGTTGGCTAAGATAACTGTCGGCAGGATGGAGCCCCAGCCGGACTCCACGATCACCACACCCAGGATCTCACCTTTACTCTTCTCCAGCTGCAGCTGTGGGCGGGCAGCAGGGCAGGTTTACTCGTCAGATTGACAATTTTGTTATGTGCAGTGACCGACCTGTCTTAATAAGGATAATGCGATGCTTTATTGATGAAGGACGGTTTCTCTAATCACTGTGCTGCCTCCATCCATGTTACCCAGATGGGCCCAGATGGGAACAATGGATGAAAATCTGTCTTGTTACAAATTAGTCATGTTCCTCCAACATGGCAGTTGTGTGTTTCTGGTGCCCGTGCAGCATCTCTGTTCATATAGCAGAACGTGTTTCATGGTTTCATGATTCTCCAAAAGCCCCTAGTAATGTTTTAAGGGCACAAAGCTGGCTAAAGAAAACACTAAAGCTAAAGGAAACACCAGAGTTGTTACTGAATGTGTACTAGATTGTGTAGCATGTGTAGTAGACTGAGTAGATTATACTGTACCATCTGCCTCTTAATCTGTCTAATTAGTTAGCAGCTACTTCATGCTTGTGGCATCTTCTTCTATTAGTCGTGCAAGAGGAGTCTGACTTCTGCCACAAACACGTGTAAATATACACATCTGCAGCACAAGAATACACTGCACTATCTTGAAGTTGCATGTCTGTATACTGTCAGATTACATTACAGATTACATGCCCTCACTCAATATCATTCCTCAACAGTTTTGTCTCATCTTTTCTGCCCACTCAAATCATATTACCACATTCGAAGCATTAAGTGAGTAACAAAACGGAATACAAAAAAGAAAAAGGAATAATACAAATACATCTTGAGAGGCTCCCCATGAGCACTTTATTTTCTCCCGCAGAGCCAAGAGGGAGTCCTCCGACTGTTATTTGGAAAATCTCCGACTTAAATACACATCACGAGACACTAGATGTCAACCAACCTCTTTGCAGTTTTCAGAGTTGGAGAAGTGAATGAGGTCATCATTGTACATCTCCTGGGTGTTGATGATGTCACTGTACTCTTTCTGGCTCAGGTCCTCGGGGTTAATGCCGTTGGCTCTCAGAAACTCCTGGTAGGCTACGCTGAAGGCCTGGCCAATGGACTGAGCTATAAGCTGGGCCTGGAGACAGAAAACAAAGATGGACATTAGATGTGAGCATCTGTTTGTGAGCTTGAGTCAAATGTTAGACCTACAAAAGTGAGATATAAGGGAAATGATTCTGTAGCATCAAGCAATGGTTTCACTGGTTTACTTTGCTAAGAGTATAATAGACAATATAAACTATTTTCATTGTCAGTGCTATTTGCTTTCATCTCAGTTACAGGCAGCTCCTCTTTAAGAACAGAAAAAGGAATAATGCAACCGGTGATTTTGTTTGAATTACCGATCGGGTCTGTTCTAAAACAGGCACAGAAATCTGAAATCTGCAGAAATTTGTGCTTGTTTTCTGTAATGATTACCAGCAGTTGCAGAGAAATATTCTGATGGCAGACAACACCGGTGGTAATGTTTCTGTCTGCTGTTATTACTGTGCCGCTGAGGAGCAGGAAGCAGCGTGATTTACTAAAGTGAGAATGTACAAAGGCTGGCTGCTGGAACTGTAGCAGATATACTGGGCACAGACACAGGAATCCCAGAATAGAATAGAATAGAGACCACACAGAGGTACTTTCAGAGTATTTTCTCCTCTAATTTTACTATGGAAATAAATGAAGAATATGGACAGAACAAAATAGTCCAGCCTCTGTGTTTTACTATAGATTACTTTTATTCTAAATCCCAGGAAGTGGAATCAAATGCCAGCCTCAGTGAAACAGGTAACCCACACCACTCCAACACTCCAGCACTCTGAAGCAGAGACATATTGAATCTCACTTTGATAGAAATGTGATTTTATAAACATAAATGACCCATTTTCTCACATTTAATGCATTGTGAATTAATTTTGTGGGACAATAAAATGAGCAAAAAGTCATAAATGGGTAACACTTCATACAACGATATCAGGAGCAGAACAGAAATACCTCTGAGCTGATATATGAGTGTTTGAATGGCTTTATTATAACACTGGCTGGGCTTTAAAACCTTGCAGCAAAATTAGACAGAGCAAAGAGAAGACAGAGTGGGAGAAATTCATGCTGCCTGGCAGGGACCATGAATCGCTGGCTACTCCATCTAACAATATTAATGCAGCCAACTCTTGTCGAATCCGGTTCAACGAGAAACGAAGCGGCTCTGTGGTTAAATAAAAAACAAACATACCGGGCTAATTTACATATTTTGCAACAGTGGGTTGGAGTCGCCCACCTGGATCATAATTTCAGACTCTTCAAAAACCATTCTTGAGTTATTTTTATTGTTTCCCTTTTCACATATTGGTATCATTTTGCATGACCTGAAACTTTCAGGCCAAGTAGAAAACTAAATTCTGGATAAACAAGTGGATTGATGCCTTGCAGGCTGAAGGAGGGGAAACATTATATTAACAATAATTGGCAAGCTGAGATAACATCTGATAGTCGGCGAACGCTGATAAGGCAATGACAGGTGTCACCTCTCTGTTGCTATCTCGTTTTCTGAACATTATCATTAGTGTGCATGTTTTGAGATCAGGGTGATTCATCTACCAAATGAGTCACCAGTCATTATGCCAGAGGAACGACAGGATGATTTTCTTGAGGAACCTTTCATCTGTATCACCTCCCAACTGCTCCCAGCCAGGTGGATGCTGAAATAAACTGAAATAGATTATAAACACAGAATCCAAAGACACAGACGGTCCATAAACGTGCAAACTCACAACATCAAGAACCACTTACGTCCTCAGACTCGAAGACGTGGCAGATCATCTTGTACTGCTTCTTGGCCTCGGGTGCGCCGGGCGTGGTTTCGATGCAGTCCTGGGAGGCCGTGCGCGGCATCCGGCGTCTCGCCATCAGAACCACGATGTTCCCGATATCGGCGATGTAGGATATGGTGCGGAGCGCGTTGTCCATCATCGTTTCCTGTAGGCATCCAGACCAAAATCACATGGCATGAACACATGTGCAACAAAATGATACTTCAGTCTAAAGTCAGTTTTAAATTAAATACAGCTGAACCCCAAGAGTGGCAGTGAATCAGAGTGAATGCCACAAGCAAAAAGAAATGCATAGTAAGGAAAGAGATATGCAAAACATGCTGGCGACTCTCTGTGGAGGCAACAAATAGAGAAATGACTTCACCACAATAAGACATTTTACCTGAGAAAATGAGGTTATAAAACTAATACTACACCATATTTCAACTTTGCTTCACCATACCCACATAGTTCAGACACATAACCTTTGCAGGAGGGTGTGGTGGATGTCTGCACTCTGGGGGAGATTTTTTTGATTTCCATTTGTTAAATATAATCAATCCGATGCCCTTTCAGAAACTACATTGAAAAATGTTCTATGGAAAAATGAAATGATCAAGGTTAACTGAATGAAAAACCTAAGCGCTCTCAAATATTCAGTGTGAATGCAAAAATAGCTTTAGTCAGTAATTATCCTGGCTATGTATCTGGTCATTTGCTATTCATTAGTAATGTACAGAAATGAAAAGTATGTGTAAATAACAGATTGGCTCCATTTTCAGGTCATACCTGCATGGAGGATAATGTTAGGGAGCAGAGTAAGATGAAAACGCTGTTAGTAGAACATTTCGGCCTGTTTTTGATTGAACCCACAGCTATAGTCTGATTACAGCTAGATAACTCCAATGTAAATTCCATCTTCAGTGCACAACAAGTTCATCCAAAAATAATGAACTGGTGCACAGACAGCTCCAGAGGGTTTGATATCAGGGTGGTGGTGCTGATTAAAGAAAAAGTTGCTTGTATCTTCAGTTATCTCAAGCAAGTGTTTTGATTTTGTAATGCTGTTTGTTCACCCGGCAGCCTAATAATGATCTTGTGTTTTGGGTTTGGCTTCTGCAAGGAGAGTTTCTGAAGACAGAGAGTCCTTCATCCCTACCATTGATTTCAGCGGCTCCATGAATAGTTAGCTCAGTGTAATAAAGGCTCAAACTTTTTTCACTTTTTTGTAACTTTTGATAACAATGAAGAAATAGCAAACAACACAGGCAGGCATGTAACGTAACTCACTGTACTATTTGTATTTACAATGAAATGTGCAACTAATGTGCAGGTTCAGCAGAAAACATGCACTGTAACCTTGCGTTTTGTAACCCCACAATTTGTTTTTTACAGAAAGAGGCCCACTCTCTCTGTGGTCCTTCCCAAGATTTCTTCCCTTTTTTCCCTTTTACCTTTGGGATTTTGGAGTTTTTTCTTGCCCACTATGAGGATTTAAGTCAAAGCTGTCGTCCTGTTTTGTTTTGTTGTAAACCTGTGGGCCTGTAAACACCTTTGACACTATAAACAGTGATTTTAGACTCTAAATAAAGTTGAATACCCCAGTGGCTTAACATAAGGCACCTCAAAGTAGCAACTGCATTAATATTAGCTTTTCTAGTAAATGTCTTTCAAAATGGTCACAACTCTTTGCAATGTTTACACTCTGATGGGTGAGTTTAAGACAAATATACCATTAAATAGTTAAATACATACATAGCAAATGTTCATACATACAGTATATTCTTTCATCTATACAGATGGTAAATATTTTTAAATCTATACATACTTGTATTCATTCACAGTACATGAATGTCTACATGTGTACCTATTCCTGGTATAGTATGCTGTGTGCCCAGTGTGTGGTGTTTATTATGACCTTGTGTACATGGCTGTAAGACAAATTAAAAAAATTAACTGAACTGAATTACATACCTACCTACATAAACAACAAACTCATGTTCAATTGTGCAAATGTTTGTCTCATTCTCCTTCTCTCTATTTTCTGTGAAAGGCTATTATCTCCACTCACTAATATTAAGAAACTGGAATCAATGAAGCAACGTTTTCTTAAATAGATGAAATGTTTATTTTGAATGCGAGTATCAAAGTAGATTTATAATACTACTTATCTACTAATAAGACAAACTGTGGGATTTCTAAACAATATCCACCTTTAAACGTATTATCTGTTGGTTGGTATGTTAGGTTTCATTTCATTTCAGTTGGCTTCATTTTACATTCCAGTCTGCCTTTAGAGTTGCTCTTATTGTATATCATTGGCAGAAAGCCCATACAAGCTGTGGCGTGCTTTTTAATTGCACAATAAAGGGCTTGTCAAAACTCTGAATCTCTGTCTCTCAAGAGTGCCAGTACCAGTGGCAAACAGATGGAAGAGGGAAGAAGAGAGACACTGCATTGCAGCACGTTAGTTTCTGCCAGGCGGCTGCCCACACACACACACACACACACACACACACACACACACACACACACTCTAACACTCTGTTGCTGCTCAGTCAGCCAGACAGCAGCTCAGATTCAAAGACTGTAAATGAATCACCTAACCCATATATATTTAAGTGTTACTGTGTCCACAAAGCTCTTTTCGTGATCCCGAGATTTTCTAGACTCCCAGAAGCATTTGTGCCTCTATCAAAGCCTGCACCTCTGTGACAACTTTTACCCCGACTTCACATAGCTGGCTGCTAGAGCTAAAGCCAGAGAAGTCATTGATTTTATGTTACACTGAGAACCAAGTGTGGGGAGGAGGTTTGTCAAAAAAAAATGAAAAAAAATATGAATAGGAGAAAATCCACTAGATAATCACGATGTCTCATTCATTTGAGCTCATTCTCATTCTAATATCAGCCTGACTTTTAATTCCAGAGTGTGTCAGACATGTTCATACACTTAATCCATAAGAAAAAAACACACAGCCTATGGTAACAATTTTGACTAATATGTAATTCATTGCAGATGTGGTCACTGTTGAGATATTCAAACAAACGTGCAGCTATGAATAAATACTGAAGACAAGCTGTTCATTTCTATAGTGTAACTCTGCCATCAAACAGCCTGTGATGTACCTGCACTCTCCATGGACAGATGTTCACGAGGCTTTTTGGCTTTACACAATCTATTCTTATCCTCGCTCCAAGGGAATTCAGATACAGGCATCAGATTAAAACAAATACTACAATCTGTGATGGGTTTCGGGAGAAGGTGTGTGACGATGAAGGTTTATGGTTAAGTAACTCATGACAGGATCGATGTCTACAGTCAGCATGCACCAACGCCCACCCAAAATCCATTCCCTTTTGTTTCGGGCCTTGTGCAGCTCCACGGGTGGAGCGGAGTTAAAGGCTTGATTCCAACAGGTTATGTAAGAGACTTTGGATAAACAGAATATGAATGTTTTGTGAGCTTACTGGCACTCACCTGTGAGTCTGCATTGAGAACTTTGATCCTCTGGGTGGAGATGAACAGGTCCACCTCAGTGAGGGTCTGAGCGTCTCCATCTGCGCTCTGCAGGAACCGAGATACAAACAGCAGAGCGGGTCAGTCAGATCGCTTCATTGTTATACACTGACTACAAAAGCTTTAGAAATTAAATTTGCTTGTTCTGCTAGACAATACGTGTCTAAATGATGCCTTTATTGCATTTAAGTAAATTATATTTTAGAGCGTCCAAAATGAGAACATCCATGTTGGCGGCAGGTGCATGCATGCATAGCTCGAGGGTCAGTTGGGGAATAGCTGGGAGGTTGTATGGACAGGGGGTTAAGCCTAAAGGTGAGCCGGGGAAAGGCAGAAACAGAGAGCGGGACAGTTGTTTGGCAGTGGTGCTGGTTCACATCAAATGGCCGGGCACGGGGAGAGTGAGCTGGCGCTGCAACAAGGAACAGCTTAGCACTAAACCCTCACCAGCTGGCTGCTGTGCCAGTCAATGCCATACAGTCTCAGCTCAGGCCTGCACACATTTCCCTCTAATCACTGTGCGCTGCAGACTAATGAAATTATGTTTGATTTTGCTTAATTAAAAAATGCCTGCTGCATTTAAAATGAGGCGGCAGTACTAAAAATATTATTAAAGCACATAAGCATAGCTGTAATGAAATATTCAATGTAATGAATTGTGAACCGTTTATTTTAGGATGTGGTTAATAACATTCATTAGCACTTCCTTCTTTACTCCTACGAAGCATGTGACAACGTGAGAAATAACGTAACATTAGGATTTTGTTCCATTCCGTGAAGCCTATGGTCTTCATGTTTATTTCATCTCCATTAGTGCCACACAGGGGCTCCAGAATATAACATTTCACCAATTCTGAATACATATAGACATAGGGCAGTATTTTATGTATATACAGTACATACAGAGTGGTTAGAAGTCATGGGGTGAAAATTATTAAAACAAAACTCCAGCCTGAGACACTGAAATATCATCATTTAGTTATGGTCAATGCATTACAGGAGTTATTTTGTGATGAAATGTTGTAATTTACTTTTTTACGGGTCCACTACCCAACAACTTGTCTAGTGGCTGCATTGCATTCTGGTCTGCTGAGGCTACTGTCTGAGGAGAAATTGGCGTCTCTGCCTTTTCTACAATGGATTTGTCTGACTGTCAGGGCAAAACGGTGAAAGAAGGACTCCTTGAGCCTGAGGAGCTGACACCAAAATCTGATTTTTGCCGTTGAAACTTTCTAAAAAAAAAACTCCACTGTAGTTGTGCTGAAAACATCTTAAGTTATCTGCATTTGGCCACTCAACCATGGGAATGAGAAAAATACATCTATGGTGAATTTTTCCTTCAAGTGCTCTTTAACTCGTCACAATCAAACTCAAAATGCAAAATAAGAGATGAGGTTCGCAGATGATTCTTTTCTACATCGTACCTCAACATCAGTGGAGTGTAAAGAAGTGAGATAGGAAGAGAGAATTAAACTGAGGAATTAATCTCTGCATTATCTCATGAAAAAGTACTATAATCACACAAAAACACTGTGTAAGCACTGAGTGAAAATCTCCCAAATACATAATTAACTTTAGTGCAACAATGTAAGTACAAAGCATTGAAAACACAGTGAGATCTAAAGTCTGAGTCCAAAAGTCAAGAACGCTTTTGTTTCATTATTTATCAAAAACATTTTTTAACAAAATATATTTCTCAAAGAAAATACATCATTTCCATTAATAAAAGTAAAAAAAATCTTGTTAGCATTTATTTCAAGTCATATTTTGTCAATATTCGTTATGTGCATTGTCAGCTTGCACTCTGTCTGCAATGGATTCTACAAGTTTCTGCAGAAGTTGTCCACTGTGATGTTAAATTATATTTCACCTTCACCCCTTTCAGATGCTCATAAAGATATTCAATGGGATTGAGGTCTGGTGGTGACTAAGGGAAAGACAGGCGAGTCAGCACTGCTGGCTTTTCCTTGGACTTCAAACAGGCCTGGCAGGGCTTTGAAGCATGTTTAGGGTCACTGTCCTGCCAGGAAATGAATCCTTTTCCACACAACTTTAAAGATTATTTTTTTGGGCCATTTCTGCTTTATTGGATAGTTAGAGTGGAGAGAGACGGGAAATACAGAGCAGAGAGAGAGAGAGAGAGAGGATGATATGCAGCAAAGGGCACAGGCTGGAATCAAACCCCAATATTGTACACGCTCTACACAGTGAGCCACCAGGGCGCCATTTCCACACAGGCAGAAGGGATGCCTCTGCAGAACAGCATGGTACTTTTGTCAATGTGTAATTGATCCTGCGTCTTAGATATTCAGTGTATTTCAGTTTCAAACTCAAATATCCAAATATTTTGATTTTAAATGCTGCATTCTTGAATATCAGTTGAGTTAAAATATTATTTTAGCAAACCGCTCTCTCTAGTGGACTCAGGCTTTCGGACCCCATTGTTTTTGTTACAGAGTTGCAGCACCTGACACAACCTTTGCATTAGGTTGCATGATGTGCTGCCATTTCCCACTGTCCCTTTGGGCCTCAAGGTGACAGGCTGTGACATTCAGTACGAGGTAATACTTTGCAAT
Organism: Holocentrus rufus; assembly: GCA_900302615.1. Lineage (NCBI taxonomy): Eukaryota > Metazoa > Chordata > Actinopteri > Holocentriformes > Holocentridae > Holocentrus > Holocentrus rufus. The sequence goes on from OMLF01018966.1 coordinate 46,635, forward strand.
ATTCGTCAGTCAGATATAAATTGAACCAAGTGTCTATCCATTTCTGGAGCTACCCTCGTGTTGTGATGAAATTTTGGGTCGTAGCTTTCTGGTTGGCTGTCATGGCCTCTAACACCAAGCTTCTGATTCATGAGTAGTGAAATTTACGCCGAGCGGTCTTTGGTAAGGGCACAGAGAGAAATCCTGCACTTAGAGCGGAAAATAGTAGGACACTTCTGCAAGTCAATCACACAACACTTATGCGCTGGAGATCTTTTTTCTAAGCACTTATTTTTGTGCATTACGTCCGCATACATTTTACTGTACACCGTGTTGTTTGACCCTTGTCAAGTACTGATGCAGAAAAGATTTCACTGAGCGCTCACAGAGTTCTTTTCCACAGGTTATAACACTTGTTAATACAGTGGGAAAAGGCCACTGTATAATCAGTATCCAAAGAAATTATACAATCTAGAGATTCACCCACGGTGTCCTGATGACTAATCTTTTCCCGTCACCTTATGGCTGCTGCGGTTGCACATAAAGTTGCGGCGATGTGATTTTCTTTTTTCGAAGATATGTGCGCACGGACTGCAAAACAGCCGAAATAAATTTGGCTTCAAAGGAGGCTCGGTCTTAAAACATTGTACATGGCAATCAAAAAAAAAAAAAAAAAGACATTTCTTCATTCCCCACAAAATTTGTTAAAGTGGCCCATGAGCGTGACCAGTGTGCAAGAGGAGGACGAGACAGGACACACACACACACACACACACACACAAATGGAATGAGAAAAGGAAAGGTGAGGGTGGAGTGCGGGTGGTCATAGGATTTTGTTTTGATCTGATTTTTACACACCGCCTTTTTCTTGATTTTGGCAGCCTTCTGAACCCTCTGGGATGCAGGTGGGCAGGCAGGCGTTGGGACGGGACAGGGTCAGCAGGTACAGGAGCACCAAAAAACAGGGAGGAAGAGGAGGAGGAAATAAGGAAGGTAAGGGAAAGAAAGTAAGACAGTACAACCCCAAACCAACAGCAGGTGCACTATCGTGAGAGAGAGAGAGAGAGAGAGAGAGAGAGAGAGAGAGAGAGAGAGGGTGGGGGGAAATAGAAAGGGAAGGGAGAGAGAGCTAGTTTGATTAATCTGTAAATAGACAGAGAGAAAGAGAGAGAGAGAGAGAAGCAGAAAGTCGGTCAGAGCCC
>OMLF01018970.1:13113-35801 GCA_900302615.1 Holocentrus rufus
GCAAAGGAGGAGACAGAAAGAAGATATCTGAAAAGCTGCCACGAGTTCCCTGTCACACCGCCTCCTGCGTGGATTGAGCTGTGGTCTTTGTTGCCCACAGGCATGAATACTGAGTGGATGTAAAGAGAAAAGGCCCGGGAGACGGGAGAGGGGGGCGTCGGCATCTGCGAGCACCCAAACAAAAAATCACTACAATATACTCTAATATTCCTTATATGGACTTACAGTGAGTTTTGCGGTGGCCTTGCTGTACTCTGTGTTCATTGTCTCCTATATGGCATCACAGCAGGCTGGTATCCCTATAATATTCCTATAATGTTCCTGCAAGTAATGTTGCATTTTGTAGTAGCTTCAAAGTACTTTATTGTCCCCTGTGGCACCTCTATAATCTGGTATTCCTATAACATTGCTGTACAGAGTTGTAGTGTACTTGTGATATTTATTATGCCCTATGATTATCTCTATAATATTCATTTAACGCACTTAATGGTACTTATATTCGTATGAGCTGCTATCTCTATAATATTGTTATATGGTGGCTTTATTGTACTTTATGGCATTTATTATCTCTTGTGGTGTCATTATGATTTTGCAACCCAATAATATTCCTATACAGACAAAGAGACTTATAGTGTCTCTTTGTCTGGTGAGTATTAGTGAGATCTTATCGTAGCCCACTGTTTTAATTCCATAGGGACTTATACCTTTGCTGTGATATTTGCTTAGTATCCTACTATACAATTAACATTTGCTTGCTCTACACACAGGACACACACACACACACACACACACACACACACACACACACACACAATACAATGCGCACGACTTTAAACAGATCCCTCCCCCGGATATATTCACCTTTATGCAAACACGTGGGTCTCTTTCTGCCCACTCAACTCCTAGAGTGGGAAGGGGGGGTGAGGGGTGGGTGCACAGGTGTCCTAGGGGCCCCCACCCCTTACACACACACACACACACACACACACACACACCAATAGCCGCCTAAACACTGAAGATCCCAGACGGAGCAGAAAAGATCAACAGGCAGAATTCAAAAATCTTGTCAAATCGACTCCATTAGTTCATATTTCCCGCATCATAGTGGAATAAAGAGGGATGCATGAGGAATGCGTGCCATGCACAAGATACTGCGTGAATGAAGTATTTTGGAGGTATTGTGCTTAAAATAAAGTAGCTACACCTTATGCATTATTTCTCCTTCAACAGGTGAAAAATATTTTGCAAGATGGAGTAAGCTCATATGTCATATGTGCCTCATATGTCAAGATGCTGACACTAGTTTCTCAAAATCCTGACGTGAACCTGCACTGCAAAAAGTGGAATTTAAAACTGTAGCAATTGATTAAATAATTGTTAGGGTGGACATTTTTTTTTCTTGTAGACTGCTGTTGTGGATGTTGCTTCAATAATTCCTAGTAGCTACAAGACAATTTGGTCTGGGCCAGTGCCTATAAACCTATACAGACGTATATTCAGGCGTTCATTCGTCACGCTAGGTTAAAAAAAAAATCACGCTTTTAGGGAAGGGGGGTAAAGGGGGTCAGGGAGCTTTAACTCGGTGACAAAGCCTCATTTGCAGGTCAATGCGATGGCACACTCGCCTCTCCTCTCCATCCAGCTCGCCTTTGTTCCCCGTCGCCTGCGCCGATGCCAGATGGTCATGGAAAATGCTAATTCCTCTTGGCTGATTTTCCTCCTTTCTATATTTAATTGCCGTCTTTGCAGACTGTCCCGTTAATTGTGTGTTTTGAGGGGAAAATGCGATTTGAGTTCGTATTTATTTATTTATTTTGCTATATGTTCAAGGCCACATTTCATAAAGGGTGGCATTTAAATCCCCAAGCCATGGCAAAGTCCCTGAAATGATTTGCCACCTGAACTTCTAAACCCGCTCACATCGACTGAATTTCTGGAGGAAGAGTGGAGCATGACTGATGGCTGACTGAAATTATTGATTGACTGATTGACATGATTGAAATTATTATTTAGTGAGTGTGATTATATAGATGGCTATTACACTATTTTGTTCAGAACTGAACACTGGGCCCTCACGCTCCTTGATCTGATTTTTTTTGTTAATTAGGCTATTTCTTCCAAATAGCTATACATTTCTGACATTTTTCTGTAATATTTGCTCTCAAATATGACAAAAATTACAAGATCTAATTCGGACCAGTTCAGGTTAAAGTACAAGCGGTGCCCAAACCACAGGCCCGTGTCTTTTACAACTACTCTCAAGGGCATCCCAGTATTTATAAGGACAGAAATAAAGCAATAGGGGCAGGTATGATATTTCGATCATTTCGTTTATGATAAGCAAGAGGAAAAACAAACACACAATTTAGGCCCGCATCTCTTTAGGCCTTATTAAAGTGAAATGTACCAGGAAACTAATCCTAACCTCAATTTATATACATTATATAAAAGGTTAGGATTAGTTAGTATAAATCTTTATTAAACAAATTCGGAGTGGCAAAAATCTACCAAACGAACAGTGTAAGTTATGAAGATGTGATATTTCAAAGAAAAAAAATAATAATGATTTGTGAAAGTATAATTGTTTTTGCTTATAAAGGCCGATGTCTGCCTTGTTGGTCACCGACGGTCAGAGGTTATCACTCAAACACCTGGGCTGTGATGTTTCTACGCTTTCGCATTAAACGTGACAGATGGGTGACCTTGAAAAGATTAAAAATCCTCTCGGCTGCTTCCTTTTTTGAATTGATAACAAGACGCAGCGTGATTATTATTTTATTGGTGACTGACGTGGGCTGGGCTGGAAGTCACAGAGATGGAAGCTGCAGGGCCTTTGAAGCTGATTCCTTCTCAACTGTTCTGAGTTGTTTTCTGATAATTAATTCGCCATATGCGTTGGTGCAACAATTGGTCTTTACTGCGTAAAACACACAAAATGAAAGAATCAATTTTTAATAACGCAACGTGTATGGGACATATCTTTAATTTCAAACTCAGCTCAGATAATATTCAGGCCTTAGTCCAGATGATTTATTGTAAATAATCATGCTATTCTGTGCAAAATAAATCAAATTTTGCATTGATCGCGTGATTAAAACACTAGAAAACACATTTAATTTTGTTACTCTTATAATAGGGACTCAGATGTATTCCAGGCCTTAACCTATGACCTTTTTCACAATGGATCGAAGTCAATGCCTTGTTGAGAAAACGAACGATGATGAACGATTTTAAGATCTTTTTACTGGGACAAATTTAATATAGCTACATCGGTATAAAGGTAAATAAAGAAAGATGACCCTTTAACTGTTTAGGGGGACTTGAGCCCTGAATGTGTCCAGTCTCCAGCATAGAGGGGACTTCATTAAAGTAACACATGAACAGCTGTTGTCTTTAACATGTAAACTATTGAGAATTTAAAACTACACTGAATGGCCCCGCAGCTCCCCGTGGGCATATGGGCGTTAATTAGCTGGATATAGCCATAGATTAATTATAATATTTTTTCGCCCGTTCGTATCAATAGAGCAGCCAAACAAAGTGTCTTTTGTTCTGTGATGCAGGACATTCTGTGGCTGAGTGAATGGGTCTTGGCTATGTCTACATGGATTTGCCATATGGCAACAAAAAGGAAAGAATGGAGCCGGGGAGCGCTTTGTGTTGGAAATCAGAACAAGGCCGTCAGAGCTTATGGCTGCATAGAGCTGACAAAGTCACTCTGGCCATCAAAAGTCTCCATTTTTATCAAAACGTCCATGTCAGATAGTCAAAGCTATTAAAAAAAATAGGGGAAAATGGAAATTATTGAATATGACTTTGCTGTCTTTGAAGTCTCCATAGGCCCAGTTCGCATGAGCATTCAGACAGTGCATTTGCCTTCTTTCAATTAAGGGTAAACTTGCAAGTATGACCTGTTGAATGGTTTGTTTCAATAGACGAGGACAATTACAAAGACTAGTAGTTTTCTTTCTCTAACTCTGGCAGGTGGCCTCCACGCCCGGTGTATCCACGGCGGGGTAAACAGTGTGTGTGAGTGGGTCTTTAGAGGGCTTGTTGAGTGCGGGTGGATGTGGGGGTGTCTTCGTGGACAAAGCGGGGATCCAAAGGCAGCTGCTGCTTCTTTAGAGGGGCGAAAGGGCCTTTAAATCCCAGCCTATATCCCGCAGCTGCCATCATGCTGCCCAAGACTGCACGTCTGAATGCGTTTCTCCCCCCCGCAAGGTCTGAGCCTATAGAGACGGGACAAGCAAATACACAGGCGGGCCAAAGAGAAATCAAATGTACCTGTGTCCTCAGGGAGTGCAAGTGTAATAAATGTCCGTGATAGGCACCGGGCACGCTGCAGTCACCAAACTTGGCCTACATCTTTCAGCCTTTTAAATTCCGGTTTGTACACAATTGAAATAATAACTTCCAATATTCATGCTTGTATGGGCGAATTGTCTTGATGTTAAAATTTCAAAGTAATCTAATTTTACCTTTTGGATTTAGATGGACTATAGTGTTCAATACCAGACAAAAATAGATAAATAGACAAAATCAATCAATTTCATTTTCAGGAATTTGATGCTTGTATTCAGCAACCTATAAGCCTAATACTACACGTAGGCTATAAAGCATGGTGTTGGACAAAAACACATCAACAAAGCAGATTATATTTTACACGAAAAATACTTTATTTGCATTCTTTGCGAGACGTAGTGAGGGCAATTGTATGGAAAACGGCTCAGAAACACAAAGAAACCTAATGTTTTTTTTTCAAGTGTGAACTACTATAGAAAGCTACATGATTGCAAAAACATCACAATAATAATAAAAAATGTAAATAAAATAAAAATACGCCATTTGGCTAAATCAACAAGGCATTTTTACAATTGTAAAGAAACATAAATAAATTATAAGTTAGAATAGTCTTAAAAAATATACATTTACAGAAACCAGGCATTTAAACAGAAATAGACATTTATAGGCTATTGTCTCTATAAAGCTGTACACTTTTGGCCAGTGTAGACAATTTTTTTTAAAGTAATTTAGGATTGCACAGATGTTAAAACATTTAACACTGTCGAGTGGCTGTATGCAAAAGCAACCATGAATGCTACATTTGTACTGGATAGAAGTCATTCGGTGGACATTTCTCCCCCCCTCTCCATCTCTCTCTCTCTCTTCCCTGACCGTTCAGTCCTGAGAGTCCGCAGTTCAGGCTGCGCTCCGCCGGGCCGCACCGACACCGAGCAGCGGTCGGGTTTCTCCCTTGTTGCTCTCCACCTCCTCTCCGGAGTGTAGCGGTGGTGGGGGGGGGCGAAGAAGAAGAAGAAGAAGATCCTCCTCGACGTCCTCAATTTAAAAAAAAAATGCGTGGCAATAGTGCAAAACACCTGAGGAACGGAGAAGATAAGATTAGACAAATCCGCCGAGCCAGCGAGGCAGCCATTCCGGAGAAAGACGTGAGTCAGCTTAGAGGAAACGGGAGACAGCAAATCTCAGCAGAAGGCGTCACCCTTTACTCAAGCCTTTTCCCGCCACATCATGACGCAGTTCCCCTCCCCCAGCCTCTAGTATTACTACTGCTACTACTGTTACTATCACTACTACAGCAATTTCTCCGTGACTGCTTAAGCCTAATACAAACCCTCCCCGGCCCCACATACGCGCTGTTTCGATAATATAATCTTATACACTCAACTTTTACTAAACAAAACAATACACAGATTATAAGACACTTTAGATCTAATGAGATATCACAACCAACAATATCAAAAAATATAACAGTATATTAATTTATAGGGGGTTTAAAAAAAGCCTCATACCTTCAGCGAATTCTCTTTCTTGGAGTTTGTTCCACAGGGTTTGGAGACCTGGAGTGGTGGCAAGCGCTCACATCATTAGATTTCGTCTCAGCAGCCCTCTTTCGTTTCACGAAGAAGTCTGTGGGGAGAGAAGAAACCACACATTAGAATCAACAGTCATTTCTGGTAAAGTGAAATTACGCACGGAGGCGAGCGAGCAACCAGGTGGGGGAATTACGAGGCGCAGCCAACCCCTGTAAAACCCCGTTTGTTTTCCGTGCGCAACACCAACATACGCGTTGTCTCGAAAGGTACGCGCGATAGTTACCTGTGATGTGTGTCGTGTTGATGTCAGTAGCGGCCGTCCGCTTGCGTCTAGCACACGGGACCTGTCTGCGACTCGGCTTCCCTGAGTTGAGCTTGTCTGTGCGGTTCTCCTGGTTGATTTCGGTCGGGCAGGGAGTGCTGCTGCTTTCGGGGTCGGCCAAGCGCTCCAGTACATCCATACAAGGGCTTTCTGGGAGGCTAGAGTCCGAGGAGGGCTTCCCGGTGACGGGCGCAACAACCACTCGGGTCCTCCCGATCTGTACAGAGTCCTGATAGAAGACCGGGGTCGTATCCACGGGGCTCTCCTCCCACTCGTAATCCCCATCCAGCGGCGTGTTGGCCTCAAAATTAAAGTTCCACCTCTGCTGGTCCCTCTCGGAAATCTCCCGCAGCTTGGCTTTCATCTCCCGGTTCAGTTCGTCGTGATCCACCGGTCCGAAGAGGTTGCGGCAGACGCCGGTGCGTCTGTGGAGCGGAAAGGTCCTCCTGGCCACCAGCCTTTCCAAGGCGCTGCTCGATAACTGCACGTTGGACATCTCCAAAGCTCTCCACAAACCCAGTTGGAAACGAGTTAGGAAACAACACACGAGATGCCCGATGTTGATTGATCCCCGATGTGCGAGTAGGCTATCACGGGCTGTTGTTTTGTTTGTGTGCGTGCGTGCGCGTCCTCGTTCGTCTGTCTGTTTACGCCGCACAACCCTGTTTAAATGTACCTTAGCCGTGCGCCCCGGAGTATATAACCTCCATCCACTTCGTCGATCACCGCAGCCACCTCGGACGACGCTCTGATTGGTCGGTGTAGGTCCAGCCCTCGCCAGGAAAGCCCACCTCCACCCCGATTTCCCATCGGCCCCCAGTGCCAAGTTGGCCATGAGCCGAGCAGAGCGCAGCACTTTGGTTTGTTCACGGCGTGTCAACCAAGATCGAGCTCACCAGTGTCAGTGTGACACTGTTGTAGCTGCATTTGGATCGCTGTGCGTGGATAAATAACGGCAGTGCACGCATTCTAGGCTTCTTTCCATTTCCTCACAAAATTTGGACAGCGACCCCCACCCCCAAGAGACACAAACATTCACTGTAGAATGCATCAAACACTATTTTCAATATTACGCGCATATTTCAGAATCAAAGTCAACTTTTGTTGCAGTTTTGCCTCATGAATAGTCTCTAATTAAAGCAGCGCTGGATAAAGATTTTGCGTTGATTTTTTTCCAGGGCTATAGTTAACAGGTGACTGCGGAAGAAATTGGAAGTGATGCTGTGAAGATGCAACAACAATAAAAGGCATTATGCGTCAGGCTTGGCTGTGTATCAGACGAAAATGAACTTCCAAGGTTACGTAATCTAAGGATAGTAGCGCGGTATGACTGATAAAACAGAGGGGGATTTCACACCGATAATAAACCCCGCGTTGTTACTTTGTACACTGCGCCGCCTTTCCCAGAAGACTCTCCTTCACTGTCGCACCAAAACAACACAGAGCAGCTACTCGGGTCACATCTTCACACAAGAGTCTGCAGGCATCTCGCATTTAGCTGGTTTGACAAATAAGCAAACCAGCCAAAACAGTCAGTTATGGGAGCATTACTTTCAAAATTATCATCTGGGAAAGTAAATTAGCCTAGTATCTTAATTTGATGGATTTTTCCAAGTCCGTAGAAGCTTACTTTTTATGGATTGCTTTGTTTCTGTATATGCATTTAAGCCTTAAATTAACAACTACTTAGACTTTAATTTGAAGACTTTATTTGTTTGTTTCCAGAATTATATTTTGGTCCATGATCTTGTGTCTTAATGCGTATGAGTGTACACCACCATAGTGGAAAACGCAGCAAAGTTTTGACTGCAAAAGTGACCGAGTGCCCAGACTGCTGACCTGAGATTTGTCTCGGCAGGGCAACGCCTTTACAGAGGATGAAAGGTGCATCAACGCCCCCCAGCGGCTTAACGAAGAACCTGCTGTTGGGTTTACTTCAATAACACAATAAAACAATAAAAACACTCATAAGGTCACCACAAAACACACAGCGGTAGGTTAAACGCAGATTAAGCGCACCAAAGGTAATTGAACTACCTTTTCATTTAAGTTTTGCTAACTTTGCAGGCTGGCATAAATATGTATGACATATGCGTGATCAAACTGATGCATGTTATGTGAGAATAGAGGCTTTCAAGGGAGAAAAAGGGCAACATTAAGACAAATTTCTGTTGATAACACCAGACAGTGTGTCACGATCTCAATATAGTGAAATAAAAAGTTACACATGCAGACAAGTTCAGACACAGCATAGCATGCCTCATACAGCCATAAAAATCCACAGTAGTTCATGTAAAAATCTAATCAAGAGGGTACAAATGAGCTACTGGCATGAAACTGTACTATTTGCAATTATTTATAATAATTTAAAATGTTAATTTAAACTTTAATCCACAATTTCCAAAGAGACACTTTGACTGGAAACACTGCTGGAGGTGAACACACTGACTCAAATCTGTGTGCAATATAAGATGGTAGAAAAGGAAAAACTACATTATAAATCACAATGAGTTATCATACAGTCCAGTTGAATAAACCCCCTTCGAAGTAAACTGATGCCAGCGAGTGATCAATAGATGTGAAATTCTATTGAAAATGTTTTCCTGATCACAAAGGACCTCAGTTCACTAAACTTTGCCATTAATCATCAACATCTCAAACCTGCATAAGTAGACAGCATTTCTGTACACAAAATAATGAGATATGACTGACAAGATGTTATTTCTTTAGTCGCTGTATGAAATTATTAGATAAGAGTCACCAAACTACCAGCCTAATTGGAACATTAATCCTGATTGCTCCCCTGATGTGACTGTTTTCTTTCTTTTCTTTTCACTTTAATGCTAATAATGATTAAATCAAACTGGCAGGCTAAACCATCTTGAATGCCACTTCCAGCCGATGCCCCTGCTCATTAGGCTCTAATCAAAAGATAAAAGATGAATTTCCCCACAACACTGTTAATCTCTGCTCTTTGACAACGGCAGAGAGGGACTTTTTTATTTGCTGTGGTTTGATGCCCTCTAGTGGTGAAATCCACTAGTAAAAATATGTCCTTTTTCTGTCAGTTTTTGCTTAATATCTATCTATCTATCTATCTATCTATCTATCTATCTATCTATCTGTCTATCTGTCTGTCTGTCATTTAGTGACAGAAAATCAGACTTTCATTCATTTATTTATTTGTTTATATTTTTAACTCTTTGAAACTAGTAAGGGTATTAAAAACGACCTTATAAAACCCTTGGTATAATGGTATGTATTGTCCTAGCTCTTAATGACTGTCCCTTTAATTATATTCCTTGTCAACAATCTAGCGAAACCAATCTGATTGATTTATTGATTGATTGATGATGATGATAACAAATACCACAATTGATCATATCACAGTGATCAATTGTGGTATTTGTTATCATCATCATATGATCATATTCATGCTTTTTCTTCATGAATTTACACAAAATGCTCACAGAAGTTATTCAGCTTGTGTGACTAACATGCGACTTCATCTCATTTTACTTAGTTTCGCACTGATTAGAAATTTACTCCAAGCTGTGGGTACAACACCTCAGGCTCAGTTTCACATTCAAGCAGATATTATCAGCTGATGTTTTGATGCCCTTGCAAATGCAAAGAGAAAGTCCATATTTATGATTTCAGAGCCTGTCAGGATGCGCTTTCATCAGAGCAGCTGGGTGAGTCACATTCTCAGACCTGTTTGTCTAACAAAGGCAACTGCATGAGTCTTTCATCCATATGCTAGTTTATGGATGCCTCTCTCTCTCTCTCTCTCTCTCTCTCTCACACACACACACACACACATACATATGCACACATCCACTGGCTCAACTTGCTCTTTGACAGAAATACCCTGGAGGACAAATGCATATGGCCCAGTCTTTCTAATGCGAGTTTCTCCCATGAGCAGAGAAAAACAGGTATGCACTGTGTCTTTTCAAAGGTGAAGTCCCAACGCCCCAGTACGTTACTGCAAGAAAAAGTTTTCAACCTGTGGACGTGTGCAAGGTGGAATGACAGTTAAGTTTAACTAAATGGAACTGAAATCATTTCATTTCACTGGACTGCATTTAATCTTCATCTGCAGAAACAGAGTCAGTCAGATTTATGGGTCAAGCAGATTTAGACATACAGGGGATTCGTCTTGGTTGGTTTCTCCCCTTAGTTCACTTAATTACTTAAAAAAAAAAACATGTACCAAGTTTAAAAATAGAGATTTATTGAATTATTCTGAGTTATTATATAACCAGTGGTGGAAAATGTAGCACAATCTTCTACGTTTTATCTTATGTTTTTTATCTTTTTACTTTTACCAAGTAAAAGTAGCAATATGGTAGAAAAATACTCAATTAAAAGTGAGTCAGGAAAGGAAAAAAAATACTTAATTATCAAAGTAAAGGTACTTGTATTAAAGAATGGTCCCTCCTGCATTAGCTTTACCATATACTGTTGGCTATGACTCTAACAATTCAATTTAAAACTGTACTGAAGTACAGAACTTGAGTACATGTATTTAGTTGCGTTCAAAGAATACAAAAAGAGTAGAAATGTAAAGATATGCACATGCCTTGTGTTGGAACCTGACTGATTGAACTGATGGGAATCATAGTTAAGTCAATGATAATAAATACAAAAAGAATAAAGAGAAATATATTCACATCTAAAAAATATTGCACTGACCTCCACAGTATAAATACATATAAATATATGACTTTGAAGCCACAAAGTGTTAAGTAAAGTATGTTGTAGCTTCCCTCTCTCACCACACACACACACACACACAGTCAGCTCTACTGCTCACACACCTAAAAATAAAAGAAGAGTGCTTTAATGTTCCTGTTATTGTTGCTGATGCTATTGTGGTTGCTCAGGTGAGTCAAAGGTGAGCAAAGTGGGTCTTTTGGTCTTTTGATGCTCTGGAGGGGCTGCAGGCATCGCCACAGGACCTTTGGGAAGGTGAATAGATGCCCATTTGTAAATCCAACAACCCCCCGCTGACACCTATAAAACCATTCTGTCTGCATGCTGGCGGTCCTTTGACACGCCCGCTCACAGTGACTTCCAGGACGACTTATCCACTGTTTCCTGAAGATCTAAAGATCCAGTGTCCCAGACTGTGGGGCTATGAGAAGAAATAAGCTCATCAGGCCTTTCAAAGAGGATCATTCAACAAGGAACAGGCAACACAAACACAGGTATATGAAATTCTTTGTAGTTGTAGGGGAAACGGACCTGGAAACATGGCTATTAAAGAACCTCAGATAAATATAGAATCCACAAAAACAGCCATTGGTTACTTTCGGGATCCCACTGATTTAAAGCGAACTCTTTCTAAAGTGATTTGAAATAAATGAAATGGTCCAGTGCATGTTTTTACTTGGCCATGAAAACATTGTGTAGCACCATCAGTATATCAACTATGGCCTGAGATTAAACTTGCAGCTACGTTCTTGTGTAACCGCTTTGTTTCTGTTTGGCTACTGAATTCTCTCCACTCCTTCTGTCCATGATGAAAAATAAATATTTGCTGTTCCAGACTAGACAAATGAAAACATTGACATGGATGCCTCCACAGTATACCTGGGTTTTTAAATTGCAAGAATTGACTTATTGCTGCACCATCCAAAAGCTCCACCACGGCTTTTGGAGCACCTCAATAATAATAAATTTGGGTGGGATTAAAAACAGTCTTATGACAAAATACTACAAGTTTTTATTGCCTGGCTAGTCCATTTTGGAATAGCTAATAACCCAAAAGGAACAAACTGTATTTCTCTGCCATGAAAGGGCTTCAGTCAAAACATGTTCTTCACTGTTCCAAAATGTACTAGCTAGTGAATAAAGGCTTTTTTTTAACACTAAGTCACAAAGGATTGTTTGTTTTAGTGGAGGCAAAGAACTTAAAATAGCATAAAAATGATGAAACTGCTTGAGGGTAGCCTGTGCTGTTAATCTTTACCTGTTAAGATTATGTATTATGGCTGTCCCTTGAACTATTTCTTGCCCTCTGTCTGTACTTCATCCATTATTTTAGCCCTGCTTTACAATCCATAAAAGTCCTCTCTCTCCATTCCAGCTCTTGGCTTTGTGTTGTTGTCCTTTGCCTCGTTCTTTTCAAAGTTGCTTGTAATCATGTATTAGAGAGACAAGAGACTAGTGTGATTACCATTGTATTAAGGGAGTATTTAATTAAACATGAGAATGGTGTTCAAAAGAGCGCCGACCGAGGCGTCCCAGGGGTTTGTTTTTAAATGCAAATGTCTTTATATGCCAGTCAAACATTAAAAACTGAGGCTACACAAAGAATTGAAGCCTTGGGCTAGTCGTGCCATTCAGTTACTCTTACAATAATAAAACCTCTGTCCTCCCAGTTTATTATCTACAGTGACCGTTTTGGCCCTCAATGCATCTCATACAGCCAGCAAAGAATATTGCCGTTGGCTGTTGTATAATTTTCCTCACAATAGCAATCCCCTCACACAACCTTCACACACACACACACGTTACATAAACCCTTGCTCACTCACTCAAAGTTTTTTTGTTTTTTTTTTGGGAGAGCAACCACTCACCAAACTATTTCCAAATGAAATGCCAAATCAGAAAGACTCCCTGTTCTGTAGCATGAAGGTTCAATGATCTCAGCCTCGAAATCCAAACTCACTGGAGATAAAGGCCATATTGCAGTTTGTGGCCAAATATAGTTGAGGGATTTTCCCTGTTGGAAAATTGTGTCCCGCATGGAGAATCTTGTTAGTGGATCTCTCAGGGGCCTTGGCGTTCCCTGGCAAAGGTTATCATTGCCCAGTCATGACTGCTTGGTTGGAGAGAAACGTTTAAAAGCTTTTGACAAGTGCAGGTTTTCACAGTTGAAGAAGTGTGGCTGTAAGCTTGAGGTTTTAGACTTTGCTCCACCTTGGGTCATGTCAAACTGATTAGGATACTTGGGTGAGTTCAAACAACTTTGTCTGATAGAGATTTGACAGTTTCTTTTGTAGCTAAAATAGTCCTATCCTTTGCACTTTGTACATTTAAGTAATACATAAATAGTATAATTTTTTACTGCAAAATGTGACAATATGTGATATCAAAATTTGCAACAAGCTTGTCGTCATAATTTACCATCATTTAATGGTTGGCTTAATTTCTTGATTTATGTTAAGATGAAGGCCACTATAAAGATTCATGACAATTTTCGCTGTTTATGATGGCCAATGACGTCAGATGTGTACGCTAACGGAAGTGACGACATGCAAATCAGTCTCAACACGTCTAAAAAGTGGCATTACACAGTTAAAGGCATACAGTGATTAAAACATACTTGTTTTGCCCATTTTTACTGTGAGAATTTAATATTAAAATCTTATACAGTAAAAACCCACGCCAGTACCTAAAACAAGCATAATAGAAACTAACCGGAACAAGACTTCTGGGTTAAAAATGTTTCATTCACAATAAAGTCGCGAGGGACAACTTATTGGGCTATTTGTGTGCACACTGTCGTGAGTTTTATTTTGAAAAACACGCACCGGATGTGCTGTTGTTGCTGCTGCTGCTGGCGCTAAAGAGGACGCCATGCCCACGTGATGTGTATCTGTAGCTGAAGCGGTGGGTCAATCTGTACCCTGCACTAGAGGTAGTCTGTAACCACTGTGTGACACAGTTGACCGCTAAATTGTTTTTTCTTTTTCCTTACAAAGCTAACAAGCGTCGTCACAGATGTAGCAGCGCAGCTGGAAGTGAGCGTGAACTCGCCCAGACTGCAGTAATCTCTATCAATTTCACTGGTAAGTATTATGTTAGCTAACTTAACGGTAACATTACACTCCATCCCGAATTGGTATTGGCGTTAGCTAAGGTCGTTTCCGACAAAATGGTAAATGCGGGGTAGGATGTTTATATCAGTTTACATTGATCGAGCTTGTCAGATAACTTTGCTACGTTAACAAGGTCAGTTGGCAGATATAGCCCGCTACAAGTAGCTAACGCGGTTAGCTAAGCTGTCTAACCTGACATCAAGGTGGCTTCGCAGTGCAGATACTCATTCCAATTAACATACGTCTTCAAGCCTCGATTTGAAATGCCACATTTGTTACGCCATGGGCTTGGCCAAAACCGCCGCTGTTGACACTTACTTGACAATCTTGCGCAGCTTGTTTTTGCAGAAATGCTTTGAAGTAAGTAGGCGGTGTCAGAGCTGCCGCTGAGGTTACTTGCCTGTCTGTATTGTGCTGGGCGGTGGTGAATTTCTAGGCTTTTCCCCCCCCCACTGCTCCCCTGTAACGTTTTGCCTCCTCTGATCACCCCAGGATGCTGACAGTCACCTGGGTGGGGCTGACACGGATGACAGTGCACGGAAACAGAGTCCAGGGAAAACCAAACCACGCAGGATATTGTTAAGGCAGAGGCAGCGGGTTAAAGCCATGACCAAGCCCGAGTCAAGGAAAAGCGGCATGGCCATGGTCACCGGCAAGTGTGCCAACGCCGCAGCCACCGAGGAGCTGATTAATAACGGTTCAGTCGAGCCAAGCTGTCAGGATCAGGGCACACCGACCAAAGCCAAGACCATGAAGCAGACCTCCAGGGAGAGCCTCTCTTCTCGGAGAAACACGGAGTGCGAGGTCTACGATGACGGGACCAACACCTTTTTCTGGTGAGTTTAGTGCCCTTGATTTCTAGCTAACGCAGCTTACTGATACTGTCATTAGTCTGAGCTCTGAACTCTGTAAAGCAAGCAGTGATAATGTTGTTTGCCGGTTCCCTGCACCATAATACTTATAGTGCACAATTCCCTGCAGACGGAAGCATGTGTTTGGTGACAGCAGGGTGGGCTTAGGTTTCAAGGTGAACTGAAAGGCAAGGCTGAAGTGACAGGCACCTCCATCTGTCCACTGGTCCCAACAGCTACTGTGACCTTGTAATTTATCCTAAAACCTCAACAGGGATTTAAAACTGAAGCCAAGCTGAAATACAGTTCGATGACATTGTCCGAATGCCTGATGATAGCAAGGAATCACAAATTAGTTTAAGTAACAGTCTTAAGAAGTCTGCCAAATCTTCAAGCTCACTCCACAACACAGCCAATGATTGCTGTGGCTTTCGCGGATGCTTATGTTGCACATCCACACCGGGGGCTTGTTCTTGACAAGCCAATAGCTAATATCCCAGGCTGCAGCCTCAGCAGAAACAGATCCAGGAGAGGCTTTAAGTCACGACAGATACCCTGACGGTGTGGTGAGCAACATGAATCAGTCCTGTATGTGCACAATGACAAAAACACACACACAGCAAAGCACTGTATTGAACTGTGCTGGATGTTGGTGTTGTCATGTGGAGGGCAAGAGACCAGGCCAGAGCAGTGACTTTTTTTTCCACAGCCTCCTTTGATGTGTGGCTAGCAAGGCCCTTCAACCTGTCGCTCTAGCAGCACTTAAGCCTGAGTAAGAGTGTGTGTGTGTGTGTGTGTGTGTGTGTGGGCTGGTGCTGCTCTGTGTCTGTGTAGGCAGTGGAAGGATTGACTCTGTGCTGGCCTATCCAGTATCTTTGGTAACAGAAGAGGCCGATCCTTTAAGATAGTAGCTGTAATGAGAAGTTCTCATTACTGTGTTACAGCATTGACATTCAGGTTTAATTTTCGCTCTGCACCCTGCAGCCTATATCTAAGAAATAAATATGAGCCAGAATCCTTTGTTTGTTATATATAGCCTCATGATTAAATACACAGATGCAGTATCCAAATATCATGGTGAATTGTTGAATGTTATTTTTATAGCAGGTAGGAATGTCACAAGAGCTGAGGTTCCAAGTCAATACCAACATTTTTGAAGTTGACACCAATAGTGTGTTTGGTGTTAGTAGTATTGACAATAGGGCTGGGCAATATTGCAAAAAATACTATCGCGATTTTTTTTGGATCGATATCGATATATATATAACAATATATAATTTGATAATGCTGCCAAACAACGACACGATTTGTTGTTGTTATGTTACAGCCCCGCTAGCGCTGCCAACAGCAGAGCCACCATGATATTGGTCAAAACTTGTGGACGGAGTAACATGGGCCCGCATTTTCATACTCTCATACTCTCCTGTTTTGGTTGACACTGACCGACGGCATATTTTACACACCGTCTTAATCTGTGCTTTGTCGCTTTTCAGCTTTGGTTCCTTTTTTGTCAACAATTTCCTCAGCTTTGGAAAATAACGCTAGTTCACTTTCAATGTTGTTTTCGTGCTCCCTCATCTTTTCCTTTTTCCCCCCACAGTTTTCCTGTGTACATTCACTCTCCCCACCTGTAGCCTGTAGCTCCAACAATGCTTTGTGGCAGGGAATAGGCATGTACCAAGTGACATGCAAGCCAAAAACTGCACTGGCTGCTGTTGCGTTTATTTCTGCTGTGTGATAGGCCTTTAGGTCTATCCATATCAAGTAAAAATTTCCAAAGTTTACTGCTTTCGACGTGAATTTTATCAAGATCCCCCCGTTTTATCGCCCAGCCCTAATTGACACAGCTTGATTATTCAGTGATTTGTTCCTACCACCTACCGATTAGTTGACCATGGAAAATGTGTTTTGCATATTACTGGCCTTAATGTTTAAATTCTGAAATACATGATGTTGCAATCATGCTTACAGGACAGTAAATGATAATGAGAGCATATATTCACACCATGCAGCAGCATATTAAATACACTTCCTCTAATTTGAAATTAGTATTTTTATTTATTGTATTTCAGTGTCAGGAGTCTGCCGAATGCATGTGTTTATGCATTTACGTTAATGGAAATGGAATGCAAATGCCATGCCCAATATATGAAACAGTCACAGTGCAGCATACTGTCTTTAAATGAAGTCACATGTTGGGCTAGCCTATGTCAATTCTCAAATTAGCCAGGACCTAATTATTCCTTTTGGCATCATATCAAAACATAAGGCTTTTTCTGCCTATGCTCTGATTGGTCCCTTGCCAGTCTCCAGCTGACACTTGAGCCATCTCTGCCCAAAATAATACAGACCTATTTCCAAGCTGCTGTTTCTAAAATTTTTGAAAATGACGTCGCTAAGCAGCTTACTGCTGTCTTCAATGCACACAGTATTTTTGCTAAGTTCCAGTCTGGCTTCCCTTCAGCTGCACTCCACAGAAGCAGCTCTCCTCAGTCTCCAGTGACATGATGATTGCAGCTGATGAAGGTGACTGCTTCGTTTGGTTCTGCTGGATTTCTGCAGTTTTTGTCGCTGTAGATCACAGCGTTCTGATTGACAGGCTAAAGAAATTGATGGGTATCTCGGATACGGCACTCAAATGGTTTTCATCGTATCTTATGAACGTGATTTTCTCTGGGTCAGTTGGTCATTTTTTGTCTGCATCTGCTGCTCAATCTTGTGGTGTTCCCCAAGGATCCGTTTTTGGTCTTATTTTATTTGCTCTATGCTTCCCCTAGGGCAGCTCATCAGAATCTCTGAACCTCTGGCTATTATCACTGCTGTGCAGGCAATTTACAGCTGCACCTAACACTTTGCCCAGAAAAGTGTGAAGATTTGTCAGTTTTTCCCAGCTGTTTATATCCCACCAAGATATGCATAGCTAACAATATCCTGCAGCTTAACATTGACAGGACAGATGTTCTCATTATCACTCCTGTTGGTATTGTTCCCAAGATTTGTCACTGTATAGATTTCCTTTCTCCAACTGTAAAGTCTAACTGTAGAAATCTAGGTGTGATCTTTGACCATGCTATGTCTTTTGATGATCATATCAAGTTGCTGAATCGATCCTGTTATTTTTAACAGAGAAACATCGCAAGATTCAGGTCTGTCATGTCACAACCTGAGATGGAGATGATCATTGTAATGTAAGTTTATTTGTCAGGGACGATGCACAAGAAATATATTGCACCAGCATATAGCAAGCTGCTAATTTTCATCTGCTGTCCCTGGGCAGAACAGGCAAAGATATAAAACATAGCATTTAAAGTGACAGTAACGGTAAACCCAAATCTAAAACCAACATAACTGCTACATAACTACATTGATGCTTTTATTATTGTAACTTCCTTTTTACTTGCCTTAACAAATCCTCCTGGCACCATCTACAAATGGTCCAAAATGGTGCTGCTATGCTTCTGACCAAGTCCAGCAGAAGGTCACATATCACACTTATCTTGGCTTCTCTTCTTTGGCTTCCCATCAGTTTTAGATTTCATTGCAAAATTCTTATTTCCTTCAAAGCTTTGCATGGTGTAGCGCCTCCGTACATTTGTGAACTGCTTCATCCTCACATTGCCAGTAGGTCACTTAGGTCTTTTCACCTGGGTCCTCTTACTGTTCCTTGAACTAGATTCAAAACTAAAGGTCATTGTGTATTTGGATCTGTGGCCCGGAAACTCTCAAATGGTCCCAAGCTGCTAAATAAACATCTGTTCAGATTGACCTTTGTTTAGTCCTTATGCATTTGTTTTCTGTCTTCTTTTGTTATGTTCATTCTTATTTTGGTGTTGGACTTATTTTTTGGTTTTACTTGCTCTTATTTTGTCAAGCACTTTGTGACTTTTGTCTGTGAGCTGCTATATAAAAATCTTACTCACTTAGGTACCATCTTAGCCCATGCTTCACTCACACAATCAAAGTGTACCTTAGGTTGTCACGATGCCCATCCTTAATTTTAATCTTGGTTAATTTCAGGGTGCGTAAGCCTGCCTTCGTGTTGCACCCGGCTGTTTTTTTTTTTACTGCGTCTTTTCTTTCCCGGCGGTGTTGTGCAGTTGTCAAGCAAGAGAGGAGCCAGGCCGTCCCCTGTGCCTCCTGCCAAACAGGTTGGATAAGGAGGTGGAGCAGGGAACAGGGAGGAAATGCTAATGATACCTGGCATTCCCTCTCTGTGACTCAGGCTGTGGGCTGAAGCTGGCGGAGAACAGACATTCGGTGGTTTGAATGCTGACAGCCGTGACCTCAGCCACCGTCTTGATATGAAATATCAGTCTTATCCCCTTGCCATACTTGGATACCAACCACCTTTAGGAATCTGAGTTTCATGTATTACAGATGTCATATCAAACCTTGTGGTTTATACATAAGCAGGTAGCGCTCATTTTAGAACAGTGCCCACATTTAAAAAAACAGAATATGACAGGTGAAAGATTGGCTCTGTAATGTGTGAGTAGCCCAGTAGCTTCTGTCTTTGCCTGCTTCTACTTCTGTCGAGTCTACTTCTTGGGATTGTCGTACTCAGACGTGTTCAGCATTGGAGGGTAAAATTGTTGCATTGTGACAGCCGCCCTCTTACGTGATAGGTGCTCTTTGTCAAAGCTTCCTCTGCTGCCAGTCCCGTTTGTCCGTTTTCCTCTCTGTCGCCATGCGTTGCTTCCCCTCTTCTGGGCTTTAATCAGAGCTTCACGAACCAGGATTACTAAAGCATACACCAAGAACTACATCCCCTTAGATACTTTATTTTCTCCTTCCAGACAAGTGTACATGCATTATCTACCTCTGTTCAATCAAACCATGCCTGCCCCAGCTCCCCTCCACACCTTATTTAGCTCTTCGTCCTAGTTGACCTTTTGAAAATTACCCCTAGGACAAACGCTGTATATTTCTCTTTTCTTCTCAATGAGAGTCCTTAGAGTTATTCATTACATCGGTCACTCTGACTTGTATCAGCTATTGGATGACGGATAAGGAGCATGTCACCCCATGGGTTGAGATAAATCCCACAGATAGCGATGGGATGCGAGAAACGCCATAGGTTCCAGCAGTCGTACGACCAAAGCAAGGATTCAACGAATGCTGACGCCTGATGTGGGAGATACAAGCCACAGGCAAACTGGCTGTTTATACCATGACCTCATTAGTATTCAAGATGTCTGTCCATCGGAGGAGAATCTGATGCACAAATGTTTACTGTAGACTGACAGGATTCTGTCGAGGCTCAGGGGATAAAATCTTTCGTGCAATATAATTGTGCTTCTCAAATCATCAAGATCATTTGAGGAACTGGAACCGATTTAAAAGACTCACAGCAAAAAGAAACAATTAATCTCACTTAGACGTCCTTAAGGCAAGGAAAAGACTTCCCTTTAGTTGTTTAGTGACATCCTTAAATTTAAAAAAACTATAAATACACATTTCTGGTGCAAATTTAATTACTGTGAACAAAAGTTCACATCTTCAGTTTACATTTTGTTACCTGTTGACTCTGTTACCTCCACGGTAAAGCCTTATTCTTTACCACTGTAAAGACCCACTTTTCCCTCTGCAGTCAATAAAGTTAATCTTATCTTAGGAGCTTTTTGTACGGCTCAGTGGGTGGAGAGCGTTTCCAGGGTCTTACTTCCAGGGTCAGAGGTTTGTTTCCTGCCACAGCCACTAATGCAAAAACTGTAAGCTGTGTGGCTCTTTGGATAAAAGTGTCAACCACATGGCATATGTTATAAATGTAATAGGCCAGAAATACCCTGACTGCAGCCTGCTTCACGTCTATTTTCGGCATTCCGCCACAAAATGTGTACACGAGCTGCCTTTGGTTTTTAATGCTCATTTTCGTTGAAATAAATGACTCAGTAACTCCATAAGTCATTACTGTCCTGCTGCTGCTGAACACCCTAACAGTGCTGTTATCCACAGTTAAGGCCCATAATTTTCATTCACATTAAACCTAACATGTTCTTGTGTTGAAATCATTTATTTTTTTATTTTTATTTCATGCAATTTGCCTATTTATAAACAATTTCTCCTATTACTATTTCCTGGTACAGTGACCCAATTTACCTACTGGAAGTATTTGAGTTTTGCCTTATCTTCATCTTATTTTATCTCGCTCCACTCCCTCCATTTATACATGTTTGCTTAAATGTTTTTGTGATAAAGGCAAAGCATGTCTAAATATTAGGAGAGTTTCTATTTAAGAATCAATAGTAGTATGAAGTGTAGCACTCTAATGTTGCCCTACTCTTCCTGACTACCTTCTCCCATGGTGACGCTGAATTAGATGTCTTTCTCCCCCGTGGCCCGTAGGCTGATTATTCCTCTGTGTCTTTCTACAAATGGTCGTAATCTCACTCCTCACCCCTCTTCTCCCTTCTCTGTCCCTTCATTCACCCTTGCTTCTTCTCCTCTCCGCCTCCGTCTCTCCCCCCTCTCTGGCTCTCTGCAGGCGAGCCCATACGGTAACAGTGTTGTTCATTCTGACCTGCGCTCTGGTCTACGTCACGCTGCTGGAGGAGACGCCCCAGGACACGGCCTACAACACCAAGAGGTCAGTAGGCAGCGCTCATCACTTCACGCCCTCTCCACAGGGCTGAGCCCGACTTAGAATTTCCTCAGTCGGTCAGATTAAGCTGCTTGGCAATCTGTTTTGTTTTTTTTTTTTTTTTTCCTCTGGCCATGAGAAAATGCGTTTTCAACACTTTTCAATGTTGATACACCACATTAATAATAATCAAAGCCATTATTATTAGTCATAATCAAATGCACAGGCATATTTGAGCATTTAAAATCCAGACCAGATGCATAAAGATAAATTATTATAAAGAATAATGAGACAGCACACAGGAATGTTTGGTTCAATGAGCCCTTAAAGCTTACTTCTTTATTTTTTAAGCCTACATAAACAACTATTTTATTGTGGTAATTTGCATTGACTGTCTTGAAAAAGAGAACAAACCAACAGCTCAAACTAGTCCGTTGACTGCAGGAGGTTTACGATCTGGATTATGGACTTTCAGCATTTCAACAGGATAAGGCGTCGTCAGGTCGAGTTGGCCTGAAGATTTTTATTTAATCGCTGGTGTTTTGGCCGGCTGCGGGTTCAGACTTGTCACCCATTCATGCTTTTAGCAGCAGTTTAGAGGAACATTAGCAGTTTTGGGGCTTCATGCTGGTTTGGGCTCACATGGTCTTGGTGAAACCACCCAGCCTCCAGTGACGCAGGCAGTGACAGCCGCTTTGTCCTCAAGTAACCCCCCTGTTGCCCCTCTGGCTTTTTTGTACCACGGAGGCGCCTGATTACAAACTATTTGTCTCTTCATGTATAAATAACGGGGAGTATAATTCCCTCGTAGCACAGGCAGACACAAGTGGATTTCTTGTTACTGGTTTATTGGAAGGATTCTCTCCAAGTCCACCGTGAAAACTAAAAGCATTGATGGAAAACATAAACAATATCAGACCGACACAAAACAACAGCATGCACAGCATGTAAAATAATATTTTACCAAAGTAAAATACAGAAAGATAAACAATACCTCGTTGGCTGCGTGCTATATAAGGGAATAGTTCTGAGGTCTTCACATTATAGTTTCTTGTAACCGGCATGACACTTCTGCCGAACCCAACATCCATCTCTTTTCTTGACCTACTTCCCGTTCTCGCGAGAGCAGTCCATGCGCACTGCAACGCGCATTTCTATTACAAGTTACATAAACAATACAGCCATCACTCGCACCAAATGAAATAAAGTACAAACAATAGGAAAACCATACAAATATACAAATTATAGAAAAATACAATAACAACAGTT
>OMLF01018977.1:18480-34766 GCA_900302615.1 Holocentrus rufus
CATTAGTGTCCTCTGGTACATGTACACTGTGCAGAGCTAGTGACCTACATGTAGAAAATCTGCTGTGTGTGTGTGTGTGTGTGTGTGTGTGTGTGTGTGTGTGTGTGTATGTGTGTGTGTGTGTGTGTGTGTGTGTGTGTGTGTGTTTGTGTCCCAGACCATCATTTCTTATCTGCCATCACCACTCATCCTGATCTCTCTATCTTTATATAAAGGACCATATCTGCTCTGCGCTGTCCTCATATCTATCTCACCGCTTCACTGGATTTCAAACCATGAAAAGGTCTCTGTAATTCTTAAGACTTTTGAAGAAGACTCCTTATTTTTTAGGAATTTAGGATTTTTTTAAATGATTATTATATTGATTTGAATAAGTTTCTAAGTTTTGTGCAAGTTTGCTGTTTTTGTTTTCTTTGTTCTTTGTTTTTTGTTCTTTTCTCACTGTGCTTTTGATTTTGTAGCGGTGTGAGACAGATGCTACTAATTGTATTCGTTCATTGAAACAAATAATTTCCATCTATATTAGGATATAGAGGATATAGATCCAGAGGTGGTCAGCACTTGAGCCCTAACATGATGTGGTTTAGACTGAAATGTTGAAATGTCCTTGGTTTTGTTTCCTGTTACTGTTTTAACAATGAGCTGCCAATAGCAATAGAGTATAAAAACAGATCATTTGCTTTTAAAGCTGTACTCAGTGAACAGCAACCAAGAAGTTATATAACCATAAAACATAGCTTCTATAAACACAACCATAAACAGCCATTGCCATAAACAACTATAAACAGGAAGAAAACTCCCCACCCTGCACTTACTGTATGATTGTATACACCACACAAACACCTCCACTTGTCTTTAGGGGACAGTTATAAACTGCAAAAATGTCTCAATGAATCAAAATATATTCCTTCTTCTCACTGTCCTAACTCAACTCCTTATTCTTTATTCTGAATATGATGAACTACCTTATGATCTGTGCAACCTGCAAAATCATCCCACCACTCCTCACTTGAGGAAACTAAATATATGGAAGACAAACATGAAAAAAAAGTTAGGTCTGAAAAGTAAGAACAAAATATCATGCTTTTTTATGGTGTGTAAGTCTATTTTTTAAAACAAGGTTGTAAACTTCTACTTTTTGCTGAATCTGTATCTTCACTGTAAAGTCAAAACCTCACAAATCCAATTGTGTTGATTTTCACACCAAAACTGAAGGATTACATCTTCCTGTATGGGTTTCGAAAATTTTAGAAAATTCTACAACCCTTGTATTTATAAACCCATTCAATACCAGTTTGATAAACTCAAAAATGCATGGCCATCGAACTGAAAGCAATTCTGTTTTTCTTATTTCCTCAAAAGTTCACACAACTTGGACATACAAGCTTTTCAGCCAAAAACAGTCATATTCTGGTATAAATAGAAATACAGAAAAATCTAAAGTTCCCCTGTGACAAATATATCCTAAGCTCCTGCTCCCCTACTCAATTTTGTCAAAGTAGTATTTTGTGAAGACAAGTAGTCTGGAGTCGGTGCTGAACAGACGCTCAGAGGACGGGGATTCTTAATCCACTCAGTAAAACAAGCTGTTGTGTGTCAGCAGAGCAGAGGAACAGACCCACTGGGATCAGCAAAAGAGAAAAACTGGCCTCACTAATGCTAAATTACTAATCAAAATAATCAGAGTATTCCCCAAACAAAAAGCTTAGGAACAGGCATCTCTCTCTCTCTCTCTCTCTCTTTCTCTCTCTCTCTCTCTCTCTCTCTCTCTCTCTCAAAATTGTGGTACAAAACAGACAGACTGAGGAGCACAAATGCCACCCCCTTCTTTTCTGTGTTCAACTGAGAACAGGCAGCCAAATTATTTCCAGTTGAACATGTTTCCTCCACAATTGTAGGCATACTGTTAACACATATAACACAAAACAAATTTAGAAGGAATAAATATTAATTTGTGTTTCACCATTATTGCATTCCAGTTTGGAAACAACTACTGAGTCCATGCAATCCAAAATGGTATTTCTAACTTTAACGTGCACTTGATGTGTGCAGAACACAGGGTCAGCTGCAGAGCAGGCCTCCTGCAGCTGGGAGAAGTTTAATGCTTTGCCTACACTTTAACACGGTGGATGCTTAAAAGCTTAGGACTCCTGTTGTGTACCGACAGAGTTGCTGCTTCTACGAAGGGCATGACGGACGAAAGAGGAAGTGATTACACCGATGCTGAAATGGAGGCAATTCCACTCACTGGTACCAAGTTTAATGAACCATCTTGGATTTTCAGAACTAACTTCTTGGCTCAGACAATTTAAAGCTGAACAGAAACTTGGAAGGTTTTAATGTGTGTATGGTGACTTGGTTTTGCCCATTTTAACAATGACCAGTGACCCTGAAGTATGCTGTTATTTTGAGTATTTTAAATATCCCTTGCATCACTATCGTAATTGACACTTATCTTCTGAATTAACACATTTAACTAAGAATGAACTGAACTGAGAATTTCAGCTATGTTTTGTCACAAGAGTCTTTTACCCTGTTATTTTTATGGTACTAAGAATAAATCAGTTTTCTTTGTCCTTAAACTTGTTGTGGTGTTGTGGCTGAGGGTTTAGAACCTGCATTTTATAACAGTGGTTCCCAAATTGTAACACTTACTTCCCCATGAAAACTGAGTGCAATAATTAATTATTTTATTATTTAAACACATCTTCAAACCCAGATGACCACATAGGTCGATTGCTGCTACCCTCTAATACAACTCAGACATTATAACACACAGGACTGTTTCTCAAAGCTGTCAAAGCAGACAGCTCTCTAAACAGACGCCGTTTGGTTACGTTTAGGAACCACAACTGCTTTGTTAATTTTAGGAAAAGGTTAGGGTTAAAGTTACGGTGGGGTTAAGATTATGGTAAGGACTTCTTCTTCATGGTCACAATAATGAACACGCAGAAACAAAGAAAGTGAAAATGGCTAATGGCTGATGGGAGTTGTGACATCAAATGACAACAAAATAACCTCCTCTGTGAGGCAGCTGGTTTCACTGAATTAACAGCCAACACAGTCGACTGTTAAGGCTGTACTTACCCAGCACGACCAAATGATCTGAGTAGATTTTGTCCATTTTCTTTTCACAGTAGATTTTATGTCTTGTTGTTTTTGATGTGTCCAAAATAGACTTTCCATTCCCACTGTCATGCCAATGTTCTGTTTAGATTAAGTAATTTTAATATCTGTGTGGAAACTGTACACTCATTACCATGGATGAGCACGAGGGTACCAAGGGTATTACAAGGGTAGTTTTTGTTATTGTGCATGTGTGTTTGTGTGTGTGTGTGTGTGTGTGTGTGTTAGTTGGTTAGTTAGTATAATGGACTTACCCCAAAACACAAGTGGTATTAACTATAAAACTAAAACTGGTGTAGCCTATGATTAAAGAAATGCTAATGTAATAGATTCAGATGTCCTTTAACAGGACGGCAGAAAGTGGGAATTGGACATCTAAAACTGAAGTGGTGAATTCTAATAAACGATTAGGAATAACTATCAGCTGAGCTCCTCTAGAATATATTGTAAGTGAGGCAGGAGCAAAGGCATGTCTAATGGTGAGAGTGCATGGTGTTGTTTTCTATACAAAGCAATTACAAATTAAAATAACATGCTCTATTTGAATATAAATGAAGCTATTTTGCTTTTTGTCTAATTTCTGATGACACAATAGTGATGCAACCTTTACCCAATTCAGGAAAACATTTTGCTGTTCTGTGTTGGGTACTTGTTGCCCACTGATCAATAATATATGTAACATGCACTATCTATTTAATACACTGGTGTATTAAATAGATAGTGCATGTTGTGCATGTTGTGCTACCACCACCAGCAATATAACAGTTATAATAGTAGTAATAGTATAATAGTTTGAAATAGTTAATTTTATTTTAGCTTAGCTTCATTCATTTTTGACAAATATAGAAATGCAAAACATCAATGTACAGTGTAGTTTTAAGACTGTCAGCGATAACATAACAAAGACAGACTTATTTCTAATGTGGTCCATGAATAAAAATAGAATACACTTGGTTGAGCTCAGTCATTAGCATGGATAGAAATAGTCACCATGACTGAAGAGACAAAAAAAAAAATCCACACTTGCAAAAACTCAAAATTTATCAAAAGAAAATTCAAAGAAAAAGGCGTCACAGTTCAGGCAGCATAAAATATGTTACGTGCACACCAGTCCTCTGATTACTGGCATTAAGCATTTTAAGACAGTAATGCCTGATTATTAAATGATTCCTGAGAAGTGCTATGCAGAAATACCATAGCAATGACCTTTTATCCCCCAATTTTTTTTTTCTCTCGTTAGCTCAGCTCCATATCTTAGCACTGTGAGTGTTTACTGAAATTCTAAACTGGTGTGTATTAGCACTGGGTTGATATTTCTCTGCCTAAAATGTACCTAGAATGTACCTAAACCTAGACTTGTCCCCTGACACTCTTTGGTGATGCAATAACCGAGCTACTACCCAGCTTTCCTGTGCTCAGAGTTTTCAGACATGCTTTTCCCAGATCTTACATAGCGTGCACAATCAACAGAAAATTGCATGCCCCCGGCGCTGATAAATCACATCCACTGTGAGTTTCCATATTTCCCTCCCTCTATTTTGTGCTCTTTCCTTGGAACACCCACAAACGCATTTGCAATAAGCACCAAAAAACAGGCAACCCAATCGCCCCATTTGTTCACATGCAAACGCCCTGTGCGCTGTTGAAGATCAAAAAACAAGATCTTTGGTTCCGCTATTTAATTTGCCCGAGCGCAGTACTTGGGTCGACCGGGGCCTAAATCTTGCACTTCACTGGAATCAGATGAGACTTGTGCCCCTGAGAGGATACCATGTAATCGTCTTTGATTATGTTTCCCATTCTTATGATTGCTACTTGTAATGGCCTGTTGCCCATCACCATTGCCTCAAAAATGTGCTGATGCCTCAGCACTTTAACAAAACTTTTCTGATTACGCAGTTTGTATTGTAGATGCACAGGGAATAAAATTAGTCAGTAATCAATTAATTAGCTATTAGAGGAATCAGTCAGTAAAGGAGGAATAAAGAATTTAATAAATCAAACATCTCACATATCATTCAGTATGAGAGTATTATAGTTAATGTCTTAGTATTTTGGCATTATTGGCAATCAGATATTACATTTCAGGATTCCAGGATTTCAATTTCCGCAGTAAGGGGATTAACTAGTGTGGTCCTCTTCTTGTATTATCTTAAAATCAAAATACTTCAATAAAATTCCTATTCCAATGCTGATGCTAGATTCATCACAGGGCTCTAAGCTACACTGAGAACACAAATGAACTCAAGAGGGACTGTTTTCTCCATGTGACTTCCAACTTCCTTTTAATGTTGTTTTTTTCCCCAGTTTTTGACAATATGGGTCACTAACTTTGATATTCCTTGTCAGCTGCTGGCCAGCCATATTATGCAAAAAAAAATCCTTTATTTTTCTCTGCCTTTATCAGTATCCGCTGTCTCTGCTTCATCCTCGGATCAAAAGATGAGCGTTTCCATTTTATGCTTTTTTTTAAGTCTGTTTTGCCCTGAACAAATGTTGACTCTGTAGTATTTAACAGTCAGCATGTGTAAATTGACAGGGGAGAGAAAGATGCGGGAGTGTGCCTGCCCGACAAGCCCTGAAAGCTTGAAAAAAAAAGAAGAAAAAGAAAACAAGATAAATAAGAACAAAACAACCAAAATGTCCTAACGAATTCATAACACCTCCAGATGAAATGTTCCTCAGGCATCTGCGATTAGACAAAAAGGAAAAACAGTGTATACTATTAAAATTTAGCTTCGGCACACAAACAAGACATACTGTGGTATTCCGAGTGTCTCTCTGGAGAGCAAGAAGAGAGAGGTGAGGAGGAGAAAGAAAGCTGGCGGATGGATGTTGTCGAGAAAAAGAAATGAAAGAGGAACTTGACAGAAAAAAGAATAGAGAAAGGGTAAAGAGAAGCCATAGTGAATGAGAGAGAGAGGATAGAGGAAAGGTTGGAGCATGATGAGGAGGTGGAGAATGAGGAAACAGAGGAGGCTGTCATTATGAGAATGAGGGGAGGGGAAGAGAAAAGAGGAGAAAAAGCACGATACATCGAGAGAGAGAGAGAGAGAGAGAGAGAGATATACAGAGAGAGAGAGAAAGTCAGTGGATTCTGCCCTGAATTCAAGGACACTTATCCAGATTGAATGGAAATAGAACATGATGTTCTCGCTGAAGTAAGAATAAGATACCCTGGTAATTGAATAACACTCCTGATGCAGGGAGAGAGGGCTATAGGAAACAAGCGGAAGGCATTTAGAAGTGAATTTTAGCTGGCAGTCTTATCCAGAGTGACATGAATACAACAAAGGAAAATGTCGTAGCTCTGACAATAAATGACCCTGGACTGCTGTACAATATAGAATTTCTAGGTATAGCAATAAGTGCTGAGGAGAAAAGGTAGGAAGGATTTTTTTTTTTTTACTTTAAGATAGGTCCATATTAAACCACATATACATAGACTAGGATAAAATGCGGGCATGAATTATTTCTTGAAGAGACTCATCACAGCTCACTTCAGGTTTCGGCAGAAAATAGAGAACGACGGTTGGAATGAGAGGAGTTGAGGTCAGTTGGAGAGATGACCAGATCGCTCCAGGAAGGGAAAAGCTAAGCAACCCACCAGCAGTGGTATGCGGGGCTTGGCCTGGTTAGGGCCTGCAATTAATGGGATGCAACTCCTTCAGGAGACTCCGATGCCAGGGTTTTGAATTCGATTCAAGCCGTTAATAGATTGCAGGGGAATTCAAGGAGGTTTTTCAAATAAAAGCAAGAGTCTGGTGGTGACAACTGGTCCCCAGAGGGGCCATGTTGGTGAGTCTGAACTCCAATAAATAAATGGACCAAATGGTGTATTTTTTTTCCTTTCTTTTTTAAGAAACTAAAATGTAGGCAAACTATAATGATACCACAGGAGATTAAAAAAAACACCATTAAGTACAATAAGATCACTGTACACTCATTGTTGAGTAGCATGGACACACAAAAACTATATTCTTATGGGATCAACTGTCAGCCTCCCAATGCCTGTGTACTAAAGCCTTTAATAGAGACTATTTCACATTAATGCTCAGGTATTTACTCAAATGAGAACTGAGTAAGTGATGACTTCCTCAAGTACAGTACATTTTGATCTTCCTAGCAATGTGGTTGGCTTCATAATTACCCCATTTACACTTGGCCACTTGATGTATCTCAACCTCATCACATAATGATCGGATAACTAAAAGGCCAAGTGGGAATGCAAAAGTCACTGTGGCCAAGTTTCTCAAACCACATTGGGAGGAGCTGTGAGCTTCATTCTGGCCACAGTCTGGCCAAGTGTAAATGCATCGGTCTAACTGATCTATCACTGATCTCTCTGAAATGAAAGCTTAAGTGCTCTGTGACCGATGGTCGTAGTTTTGGTGGTCTACCAGGTCTTGCACAGTTGTTCGGGGTCCCGTTTTTTTTGTATTATGTTTTCGAATGTCATTACTGGAAACTCATTATTTCATTTATTTTCTTTTGAGTTTCACATCACCCATGCAAGTGAATGAAATATCCCCTTTGGCAGTTTTAAATGCACATGAGAAAATGAATAAATAAATAAATAGCCTTGGAGTGTCTTTCCAGACAGGAACAAATTTTATTTTTATTAATGTTTCTGACTCTATTATGTGAGTTTGTCCTGTGAGATATTTGGGATAATCCTGCCCGGTGAAAAACTAGGGGCCAAAAAATAAATAAAAAACCCATTTACAAAACAAGTGTTTTCTTCAGGTGTGAATAACACCTCCTTTTTAGACTTTCATGTTTATTATCCCAAAATCTAACAAGACAACACCATCACAGATTTCAGTTTCCTGTGACTTCAGCTTCTTTTAAAAATCGACCTGAAAGAAGATGAATTTCTTTTAAGCTTGTTCTGAACCAGAGGAGTAAAGGAAAATAAACGTGAACAAAAAAAAAAAAGAAGCATAACTACTAGCCCTACAAGTGGAGATATCATTTCTCAAGGTTTGGTAGAGGTCGAAATGAGATAGAAACAGTTGTTTAGCCCTGTCCTCTCTTTTAATTGGTTACCATGGTAACAATTTGGAACATTCTGATATGGGAAGAGATAGACAAACAGGTAGGTAGGGAGAGAGTTGTGTGTGAGTGGTATGTGGTATGTTTGTATATCAAGTATTCTTTTAGTGATCAAATTAAACACGCTGTGCATAAAAAAATTCTGATCTACATGTAAGTACAGACATTTTTCATATGTGGAACGTATGCAGACACGGAACGAGACTCCTAGTATGCTTGAACCAATTATTATGTACTTTGAGGAGTGGTAATGAGAGGGTGCATTAAACGGAAGAGATCATTGAAGTGCCTCACTCTCAACCATTTATGAAACCACACATAATTGCGTGCGGTATGTAACGTCCAGAGAAAAAAAAAAACTCCTTACTAAGCTATAGCTGCTGCGCTGTTAGCTCAAAGACACAGCACACACAGAGCGAAAAATAAGAATGAGAAAAATTAGACATTAATAAGAAAGAGATTGTTACATTTGAGAATTACTGTCTTTCAGATGCAAAGTCATTTTCTATTATGGGCAGATCACAGTCTGCTGTCTCACCTGAACTGTCTATTTCACTGAGAGCCATGCTGAAGGGTGAGGGACTAAGGTTGTGCCTAAGGTATTCTAATTGGAAAATTGTGACTTGATTTGCATAAGTGGTTTTAATAAATCAGGTGCTAAACTGGACAAAGCTGCATCTGTTCAGCTTTTGTAGTAATTAGTATTTCTCTTCGTAAATACAGCAGAGTCTCCACAGGCAATCAAACCTACAAATGACCTAAGACTGGCAGGCTTACAGCTGTCCCTTAGGGCCTGACCACTTTGTGTGTGTGTGTGTGTGTGTGTGTGTGTGATAGACAGAAAGAGAGAGGGAGAGGGCAACAATTAATTTCTGCCTATTCAATGCTGCTTTGTGTGTGTGTGTGTGTGTGTGTGTGTGTGTGTGTGTGTGTGTGTGTGAATAAGTAAAACACCAAGCAAGGCCCCTGTGGCACAGTCAGGTCGATATTTGAGATTAAAGGTTCAAATTTTAAATGTTGCAGTATATTATGCTATATAATATAGACCCTACAGTATATAGTTAGTTTCTTGTTCTCACAGTGCTGTCAGCCTTGAGTTTGGTCATCAAGAGACAATTTCGGGGCATTCAGTCAGAATTGAAGCCTTCATTCCTCTCTACCTTTGCATCAAACTTTATCATCACAATAAGCTCTGTTTTTAAATGTTTCTTTAAATCACATGTTGTCCATTGAGCAGCAACTAATTCATGTAAGCTGTTTTACTCTGAGAAAAATTAGACATTAACTATAAATTTTCACACCTTAGCTGTGAATTTTCACCTCCCACAATCATCTTCATGTGTTTAAAAATAACTACCTCATCACTACATATTGTAAAAACAGAGCTGAGCTCCAACCTGGAACCAGGGAGGGAAGTTTTATGGGAAGTGGATTTCAATGGTCACACATTTGTTTAACTAAAAGAGCAAATATGTGCAACTGAGCAAGATAAAGACGTGTTTTGTTGTCATAAATAAATACTTGTGATCATTTCAAATAGAACAATCAGGAAAGTGACAAACGTGGCCCACCCCCACTCAACTAACTATAAGACATGTTAGCATAACAATAAATATTGAGGCGACAAATATACATGACAATCTGTTTAACATATAATATAATACAATACTTAAACATCAGTATTCTCCCATAGTTTACTTGTTATTGAAAGGGTATCTTTACACTGCGGAATCAGTATCATGATTAATAAAGGAAAATGAGATTTAAAAAGTGTTATTGCAAGCTAATTTGCTTTTAGATTCTTAAAGATTTAGTTTTTCCCCAAAATAAAATGCCAGTTACCAATCAAACAGATAAATAATTTGTTGTATTACTTTGCAAGCTCTTTATTTGCGTAATATCTATGAATGATTCCCTTTGCTTTTATCCTGCTTTTAAGTCATGTCAGAAATAAAATCAGAATTACAAGTGAGAGCGCATGAATGAGCCTACAGGGTGGGAAATAGCAGCTGTATTGTTCGACATGAGTTGACCCTCATACGGGTCAAAAGTTACTTGCTCTCGATCTGGAGCGGAAATGCAGCCGAGGGTCACAGCCTGGTCATGGCTGCAGCTCAGTGGCAGGTCACATGATGTTAACTGCCCAACGAGATCCAGTGCATTCTATTTATTGTTGAATAAAATGGCTCGCTTCGGGCAAGTCTTTGATAAAAAAAACAGCCTTTTCAAAAAGGGCATAATGGACAACAAGGGGCAAAGGAGCAGGTGTTGGAGCGTTCACATCTCACACGTGCCTGACTGTTGGACTGTACATGGGTCAGCAGTAAAGAGAGACTAATGCCAGATACAGTATACTGATACAGTATATATATTTTATTTCTTGCATGTCTTTCCACTCTTTCTGCAGACAGGCTTCCAGTTTATGACTTATGATTCCATGCATGAACCCGCCGATCACTTTTCATCGTACACTTCAAAACAAGACAGATTGGGCTGAGGTCACAGTCGACCCATGCTGTTTAAACATCGCTGTACCGGTTCATTATGCGAACTGCTGTTGTTTCAAAGAGCAGCAAGAAGATGTTTCTTTTTTTTTTTTTTTTTTTTTTTTTTTTTGCACAACAGATAAAACAGAGAAGATGAAAGATGGGATGAAAGAGAGGAGAAAGGGTAAGGCGAAGGAGGAGGGCACAGGATGGTAATCAGATGTAAAAACTGCCTCATCTGTCTGTATAGTGATACACACATTCTCTCTCTCTCTCTCTCTCTCACACACACACACACACACACACACACACACATACACACAAGCTGTGACCTAGTGATATGTGCATGGCTCAGGGGTTCTCCACAATCATCCTGTCATTTATCACATATATATGTGTTCCATTCCTCTTTCTTGTTCTTCCTCCCTATCCTTCCCTTTTCTATCTATCTATCTATCCACCTACCTTCATCTCTGTTTCTATCTTTCTCTCTCCATTTGTCTTTTATTCTCTCTGGGGGTGTGTCCTATTAACCACAGTATGTTAAGAAATGTGTTCCCCCACCTGTCTTCTGTCCTCCTTTTCCCTCTATACTTGCAAATGACATTGAAATTGAATGTACTCTGTTATGATATTTAAAAGGGACAGTTCACCCAAAATACAAAATATATTTTCCCACTTAATCCTAGTGCAGTCTATCCATCCAGATAGTTTCAGTCGGATTTGGCGAGGTTTCCAGTCTGCCTTCAACTTCCCTGTCTACCAGCCCCTGAATACAATGGGGCTGGATAGGTATGCATTTGTGTAGCCAAAAATGTACATGTGAAAAAACTATATCCTGCCAAGGAATACCAGCAAACTGTATCTATCAGCCTCTAATTCATATTCACTGAGCGTGGATAGATACCAGTGTACCTGCCAGTGTTCTTTGGCAGGAAATAGTCTCCAAAGAAAATCATTACCCCCAAGAGATGTGGATTACACCGGGAATCCATGTCATTGTTTTTGGAAAGACCTGTTAGTGTTGAGTTTTTCATCATACTGGGGTAGACTGTAAACCTCGCCAGATCACACAGGAACTACCTGGATAGAATGCATTGGGGTAAGCAGCAAAATATCTTTTTGTATTTTAAGTGAACTGTTCCTTTAAGTTAAATGAGCATGCTACACTGCCATAAATGACATACAATATCAGTCAGTGAATCAGTGAATAGAAAAAAGGTATCATTTGTTTATCTTTCTATATAGCCATCCATTCAACTTCCTCTTCTCCTCCTCTCATCCACTTTTGCTCCTCTCTGCTTCCTCTTCCCTCCGTCCCTTCTCCTCCTCACTCTCTCACTTCCTTCCCCCTTTTACCACTTTCATCTTTTTCATCGCCTCTTATAACACAATCCCTCATTCCTCTCCTCGCTCTCCTCATCCTCCTTCCCTGCTCTCATTACCCTTTTTCATCTCCCCGTTCCTCTCCTCTTACTCCGTTGCCCTCTCATTACTCACTTGCCTCTCCGTCTCGCTGCCTCCCTCTCCTCCACCATCAAGCCAATCATGTGTGTGTATCCGTGTCTGTGTTCGCCTTCCACAGTGTGCTGTGTGTTTTCTTTGATAGGCTTTTAGCTGGCTTGCATCCCAGTCGTTCCCTCACTTGGCTGAACAGAGAGAAATAAAACAGGAGAAAAAATCCTTCCCTTCTGTCTGCTCTGGCTCACTCCCCATCCCATCTCCTTTCCCCCCCCTGTCCTTTTCCTCTCATCTCGCTTCCTGCTCTTCTTCTTCTCTGCCCTCTGCTAGGTGGCTTCTACAGAAAGACAGAAAGACCGAAAGAAAGAAAGAAAAAAGTTGAAGAGAAAGAGAACTCTGGGCTGAACAAACAGGGAAACAAACAGAAAAAGAGAGTGAGAGAGATAAGAGAGAGACAGAGAAAGAAATAGCAGGAGCGATGACAGAACATGATCCTGCATTGTGATCCAGGTCAAACTGGAACGTCAGGTAGCTGCCAAAT
The DNA here is from genome assembly GCA_900302615.1 of Holocentrus rufus. NCBI lineage: Eukaryota > Metazoa > Chordata > Actinopteri > Holocentriformes > Holocentridae > Holocentrus > Holocentrus rufus. The sequence continues at coordinate 31,150 of OMLF01018977.1, forward strand.
GGCTGCACACCAACCACAGCCTGGCACATCACACACACACACACACACACACACACACACACACACACACACACACACTGTTCCTCTTTTCCACAGTGTCTGCAGACACTGCAAAAGCTTTCACAGCCATGGTCTCCACGTTATTTAAAACTGTGCAGAGGTGAGTGAAGTCGAGTTAGGTTAATTGCATTCATAATTTCAATAACAGTATAGCTAAAAGTTAATTAAAGTTTTAAGTATGTGGCTTTATCCCACATTTGTTCAGTCATGAAGAGATTATGACTATACTACAATATACAGATTTCTTAGAACAAAATAAAAATAAATAGCCTAAATAGGGTATATAATACATTATGAGCCCCTCGCTGTCTGTGACCCTGTGTGTACATGCTTAAATCCCACATGATTTTTCAGTGCTATTTGGGACATTTTGGGGCATGCACCTTCTGCTGTATGTGTGGCCATAAGCTAGCTGGATATCAAGGAGAGGCCATGGACCAGAACATCATAACAGTAACAACAAAGCAGAAAACTGAAAGAACTGAACAAACAGTGAAGCTACATGTGCTCACTCAAGAACAGGAGTGAGCATCACCTGCTTTTTCTGGGGAAAAAATGCAGATTGCTGTGGGTAACCCACTTTTTTCACTGCTCCACAACGATCTTTGTTGAGATGTGTAGGATAGTCAAGCATCATCAATCAGTGTCAATTTGGGAAAACAGAGAATGTGTAGTGACAAAGTGGAGGACAAAGTTAAGACAATTTTGAACTCTTCATTTGTTTCTTCAGCAGCAGTGATGTGGTTATCTCAGCCGCAGGCTAGATGCTGTTTCAGAGTAGACAGCTCATCAAATGACGGGGAAGTCGGAGCAGGAACTTAAACTGAGCAGGAGGCAGTGGCACACTTCTGACTAAAATGAAAGGATGCATCTTGTAGCTTCAATCAGAATCAGGTAGATTACATGAACATAGAATCTCACTTATACATGTTATGATGACATGTGTTTTCACATTATACTCATCCATACCTTATGCAGGAGCATACCTGGATAAATTCTCACAGGCAACCTAAAGGCCTGATCACACAGTATGCATTTTTAGCATCTTGTGTGCTACCCTAAAGGGTAGCATTTTCTATGTTTGTCAGCGTTATTAAGGTAATTTTCCCAAGTTAAGGGGGTCTAAGGTGTGAAAAGGGCCTTTTTTGCAGTGAGGGAAAATGAAAAAAAAGAAAGAAAGAAAGAAAGAAACTAGAGTGCAGATCTCTGCCAGGCATGTATGGGGATACAGCATCTATATTAAATAGATAGTTGTCATTGCTTTGTGCTACAACTGGGAAAATTAGATTAGGAAAATTAGTCCACTGACGAATGAAACAGCGACAGTTTTACACTTCACTTTTTACAGCATCAGGCTATTTAACATATTATAACCCCCACTTGTTGACAGATTCCATCAGCCTCTGACACGTATTTTTTGGTTTTTATGCCAACACACCCAACCAAATGCATGATCTCCTGGTAGAAATAATAAACACAAAAACAGAAAAAAGCGGCAAAAGATTGCTGTACTTTAAATTTGTGATACCTTTTTATCATTATATTTTCATGTTTATAATAATTGGATAATTTAGCAAACTCATATTAACTGGTGGCTTCAACAAAAGGCCGTGCAGTGCATCTTGTGCCGGGCAGCCTTCAGAATCAGTCCTTATCCTTTGGCCCTGAAGAGAGGCATGTGGACAGGACTGGCTCCAACCTGTAGCAATGCATATATCTGGCAGCTCAGTAATGTTTGAGAGAGGGAACGGAAAGAAATGGTGCCAGCTTATGATCTGCACAAATGTATCATCCTCTTTTCTTTGATAAGTATTACTGGCACCGCTGGTTTTTGATGTGCAGGTTGTTGCACGTTGGTAGATTGATCAGGGAGGCAATGTAATGGTGAGCTTGTAGCAGGTCACAGATTGGCTGGTTTCCCCGCTGCCACCAGTGCCAAAAGACTGCTATGGCCCCAAACAAGAGCGGCTACCTCCCCTGTATACATGAGTCAAGCTGCTCAAATATAAGGAATTTGCAATCTAGATAAGAGCTAGCTAAATCCTGTAATGCCATGCAGTGCAATACGAAGTCCATTGCAATATATCATTATTTGTGTATCTCTCCTCATAAAAAAACACATTAATACTATATTTAGAATATCTACATATTCTACAGTTTATACCTACATCTACCACAACATGTACACATGCACAGTACAGTATCTCCACATCTTGTTTGGGCTGGAAGCTGTTGCAGAGCTACAGTACATGGAGAAATTCAGTGCATCCAGAGGTCTGACAGCTTTCAGCAGTGTGTTTTTATCCAGTGCAGATTGGAAAAAGTGTTGCAGAGGCAAAGTAAATATTTTAACATGTGCAAAGTGGGCATTTCTAGAAGTGGGAATAAGTCATATCATGAATACAAAAAAATTACTCACATCTGCACATGAGGTGCGTGTGTTTAATAACCTCTTTTCATGTCTCTCCCTTACACACACACACACACACACACACACACACACACACACACACACATGCGAAAAATCTAATGATGATTCACATTCCGTCTTAATGATGTATGTTTTTTTATGTGATATCCTGTTGTGCAGCTGTGATCTAATGTGCTGCTACTAATGTATAAAATCCTGCACAATGAGCAAGGTATGTTCATAATGATGTAGCACAAATCAGCATGGTGTACTGGTTGGACAGGTTTCCATGCTGTTCCTTCAGACGCAAATGCAAATGACTGCAGCAGCACCCTGCTAATTCTTGCTAAGGCTGGACAAACATTACAAGCTTTTGACAAGATTTAGCCCCAATTAAATCCCACACATCCAAATCCAGAAAATCATTTTTCAAAATCAACCATCATAGTGTTTTTCCTTAGCCGCTTTCTCACAGCAGCGCTCTCATCTGGAAAATTTGGGCTGGGACAGGACGGTAACTTTGGGTTTAATTAGTTGAACTAAACTTGATGAGATCTTGTGGTGTGCATCCAACCTAAGCTAAAACCAGGGGAGAGCAGAGTTTTTCAGTTATCTCTCACTGTGAGCTGTCTTCATTAAAGCACATCTGGGATGGTTGTCTGTAGAAGATTAAATGAAAAACACCATGAGGTCCACTTATTAAAAAAACACTGAGTTCTTCTGATTAAAAACAATTGACTTCATCACCCCTGCTCTCTGTGCTTAGCAAGTCGGTTATATCTGCTGGAAAAAAAAGTGAATCTAACCATTTAAATGTAGAAGTCACCCTACTTACCTTGCAGCAGTGCTGTGGGGGCTTTACTAACTCTCTCTTGTGGGCGGAGCATCAAGGCAGCAGCATCTAAAAGTTGAACTTTTAAGATATTTCATCTGCAGCTGTTCTATAATTTAGCAGTCATTAAAAAAAAGAAGGAGCAGGCAGAATATGAAGCAACAATTCATTCATGTTGTTCACAAGCCATTAAGCAGGAGCGATTCCACAAATTCAATATCTGTGTGTGTGTGTGTGTGTGTGTGTGTGTGTGTGTGTGTGTGTGTCTCTTTGTGTCTGTGTGTCTGTGTGCGTGTGTGCTTGCATGCACAATTG
>OMLF01018980.1:2422-16808 GCA_900302615.1 Holocentrus rufus
AGGCTCCCTCTTGGAACTGAGGGATGAAGCTCTTGAAGTAGGCCCTGAGAGAGAGAGAGAGAGAGAGAGAGAGAGAGAGAGAGAGAGAGAGAGAGAATCAAAATGTCACAGTCATAACTCACCTGCTTCAAATCATTTAACAAATTCAGCCTCAGCGTGTATCAAAGTGCAGATTAAAAGCAGAATCTGTTTACTTGTTAAAAACACAAATCTACACAGATAATAACTCTACAAGACCTTTTTTAAAGCTTTTTTTGTGTGTCAAAAAATAAAGACCGAACAAATAAGCAAGAAAAGAAATGAAAAGACACACAGTCAGATAACTAATAAAAAGACCACAAATTGCAGTGCCGTGGTGATTCAGATGTCTGAACAGATCTTTCATATATTTACAAGCGTTATTAACCTTATGGACAAGATTTACAGCGGCCATGCAAAGAGCAAACAGCACTCAGGACACAGACGACGCCTATAGATTTACTCTAATGGGGTCGCGCCCCTTTATGTGTAATGAGGGTGGAATGAAATCACTTGAATGATATCAACAAATGGCCCAGGTGCAGCATGCTTAATCCTATCATATCCATAGCATATAATGCACCACATTACCCTTGATAAATGATGTTAAGTTGGCTAATCAGCCCGAGGTTTATGGGGCTTTATGGTTATGTAATAACAGTCCTAAGATGAACTATTAGCATTTTAAAACATGGGACAAACTGTGAGATATGTAAACGCTTTATGGCTTTATGGTTACATTAGGTAATATTAGGAGCAATATTAGCCATACCAGTACAACTGCAAATGAGCTTTTCCTGTGGTAAGACAGACATGCCCTTTACAAGTTATTCCTCAAATCTGTCTGGCAACTGTAATACATGGTGATGAGGTCTACTGCTACACTATGAGTTGTTGACTCATTATTTGATAAACGATCTCTTTAGCTACCTCCAGAACCAAATATAAACCTAAAACCCACGCTATGTGTAAAGGGCTGTACCAGTGATTCATAAAACTTTGAGTCATTATTTCGTGCTAAATAATTTGAAACCTCTTCCAAATGCATGTAGTCATTTCAGAACGTAAAGAAATGTTGTGTACTGATCTCACTGCACCGTGACTAGGGGTGTGAGGCTTTTGGCTTCATGGAGATTCAATTCAATTCATGGTTTACTCATTGGTAGTTCAACTGAAGAAACGATTCAAATTGAGGTTCTTAAGTCTTTCTTTTAACTGATTGAGCAACACATGCACTAAATGAATCGTTACATCCTTAAAGGTCAGTTTATAATTGTGCGTCAAATTGCCATTCTAGCTATGCCGTTGGTGTCTGTGGCTCTTGTGTCGGGCGACGCAAGACCGCAAGATCTGTGATTGGTCCGCTAGACTGCTTTGTACCATCTCTGTGAAGACAACATGATGCCGGCTGGAACTGAGGTTTGCAAATCTGTTCTGATGTTGCCACGCATCCCCAAATCCTACAGACTGCAAGAGCTACAAGCATCACTTCAATGCAGAAGTATAATTTGGCCTTCGCTGTGACGGTTCCACTTACTTGGCCCTCTTGGCCATCTCGTTGCCGTCCCAGCGCGGGCTGTAGGGATACGACTTCTGCACCTGAGAGTAGAGCTGGCCGCTGTTGGTGAAGTGGTAGACGGACTGGAAGGTGAGAGTGGGCTGATCCCTGGGGAAGTACAGCGGGAGGTCCACTGAGAGGAGGAGGAGGAAACAGAGAGGGGGGGTTATTAAAATAACTGTAGTGCCGTTCATGTGAGCAGATCGATAAAAAAACCTGGCCCCAGCTTGTTTGAGGGTGAGAGGTATGAGTGTGTGTGACAGCTAGAGGTGGAGGGTGACAATTGGGGAGGGAGGAGGGTGAAAGTGTGTATGTTTTGTGATGCTCGTACCGTGGACCAGGAAGCAAAAGTCTTTCCACATGAGCAGAAGGGTGAGCTTTGTGAATCCCTCAGCATCGTACTCCACCACTCCCCTATAATGCAGACACACACACACACACACACACACACAACACACACACAAACCAATATATCACCGGGCATCACTTCACACTTATATACCTTTTCATGGAAAGACACAGAGGCGGTCACAAACGCAATGAAGAGATATCACAATGACGGACGAGCTCTTTTGATAGTCGACTCACATTCCAAAGTGGCTGAGGAAGGCGGCGATGTACTCTCTCCTCTTGTGATAGCCTTGGATCACGTACTGCACCTAAAGGGAGAGAACACAGGGGAATGGTAGCTATAGACAGAGTCATGGGAACACACTGCAAAGAAAGAGAGAAAAAAAAAACAGGATTTCAACCCTAGCATGAGACAGCTACTGTTTTACCGCTGAGCAAAATAATAACTGAGAACATGACATAAAGCTAGAGGAGTGCCTGAGTTAAAACATGAGAAAAACAATGTTTAGAACGCTGTTCACTGGAAAAAGATCTAGATACCAATATGACAAAGACTCAACAGCTTCAACATTTCAACTCTATGCGACAGTGAACAGGACATCTGCAAATGTTACAATCTTTTAGACATTTTAATTCTACCTGCAATTAAATCTGGGGTCAACATAACCACAAAAAGAAACAGTTTGTTTGTGATTGAAGCCAACTAATCAAACAAACAAAATAGCATCTATACTGTGTGGTGAAATTCATAGGATTTGTCTTATTTTGTTCACTCTTCATTTCAGCTTTACCTTGGCAACAGATCACAGAATGTAATTGCTGGTTTTAGATCTGCATCAAAATGAAACATATAAGCCCTTCACAAGGTGAATAATACCTCTAAAAACTTCACCTAATGAATTTTGTACTTTAATAAGGCCTTACATTTCAATAATGTAAGAGTTTTTCAGACTTCTAAAGAACTTTCAGGTATCTTGGTGAAGAGAGACATGAGTTGCATTAGTTGCCTGCCTTGGCCTTCAGAGCCAACTGCATGCCACAGCTTTAACATTTTCAAGGGCATTCATAATTATTTATGGTAAGAGACGATGAGTGCCAGTCCTTTCTTTCAATATATCAGTTTGAAACATATTAAATGTTCTGAAAAACACAAGGTGGACTTAAATGATCTCAAATCGCATGCGATATGCCCAATTTGGTGCTGGATTCCCATCACATGGGAGCATTTAACTGTCAGGACGACTTCATAGTTCAAAACCGATGATTTGGAAGTGTGTTGGAACTTGTCTGAAGCTGTTATAACCCATGATTGAGATTTTTTTTTTTAAACATCCAACACACCTACACTTAGTGATGATACCATGACATAATGTGCATGTGTATTACGAGGGTGTGGCTTAGCTGGGTAGTGGGTTCCTGCCATTGTTTTGATAATCATATGCATCAGCTTGGTCCAGAATACATGAAAGCCTACATAAAAACCATAAGTGAGCAATTCAGTTGGAATTCAGGCTGATGACATGTTCAAATATTACAATCCCACAGTTTAAATACACAATGTCCTCTGCGGTCTCAGGCCCGCACAAACACATACACAAGTTCTGCTCTCGTGAACACAAGGCCAACATGTGTTTAGCGCGTGTTGACAGGTGTGATTAACTATTATCTTGAAGTCCTAGGAGGAGAAGCTTGGGGCGGGCTTGACTGCTGAGCGTCCTGGGCAGGTGAGAAGGCCTGAGGTCGGCCGGCCAGCCGGGCTGCACCATGAAGGTGACCGGCTGCGTTCAACGAGCCCGGTTGAACCTTAGCAGGAGGCTGATTTAGCGTGGCACCGGGGCCAGGCCGGACAAACCAGGATTTATACACCCAGATTATTTCAGATCACACACTAAAAAAAAACACATGAAACACATGAGAACCTCTCCAGGCTTAAAGGAAAATTCCAACCTAAAATACAGTCTAGTATTTAACTTCTTCAACGCTGCTGCTCCCATCAGCGGGTTTACCATTGCTGTGCGTCTGAGGTTTGTTAAAGCCCACAGAACTTTTTTTTAAAACTGCAGTGGACATCCCAAGGTTTTCAAAGAAACCAAATATTTCCTGCTGAATTCCAGGGAAGTGTGTATAAAATGATGCACAAGACGTAGATATTTTCTATTTGATGTAATGCTGCAGCCATAAAACAATGACCTCTTCAGTGTGAATATTTCACTCAATATAATGAAGTGTTGCAGTCAGTAGATACAAAATATGTGTGTGACATTGTTGTACAATATGGAAAAAATGCTTTTTCTTAATTTAAAACCACTGAAGGGGAATTTAAGGGAAAATCAGAGTTAAAAGGGTTAAGTGGTTACAACCCTGGACTGGCGATTTACATTGCACTGCCGGTGCCATTTTGCTATTTTTTGCTGTATTTTTGTTATTCCAAAAGTTAATCCACTGATGATACTGTGAGATATTCTCAGCAAAGATACAGTGGTGTTTATTTGGAAAAAATAAAAGTTTAATGTGTTTTAGTGTGGAATTTTCTGTGATAGCAGACATTCAAACTACGTCATCAAAGGCACATGACTGAACAACAGACAGCAATGTCAAATTCTGCAGAGTTAAGGGAATTTTTTCGAGTCATATTTGAATTGGCATTGCGTTTTTCTGCAAATTGGCCTGTATGAACAGTATGAATCAGAATGTGCACGCCTGCATGTTTCATCTTACAACACAGAGGCCCAGTAGTATGCATTTTAGTCATTCAAACCATCTAAAAAACCCTATCTGTAAGACTGTGAGGTTCAGCTGAGGACAGGATGTATCATGGATGGAGCTGGAAACAGCCCTGCTTTACCTACTGCTACTGTATGGTTGTGATTACTCACTGCAACCATGTATGAATGACAGCAGTTTCTGAAAGGGGAAAGTAGTAATCTCTGATACACACAGTCATGTGTGACTGGTCTCATCTCGGCGAGAGCTCTTAAACACAGACTCGCGTGTGCGCACACACACGTTGTGACTCAGACTCCTATTCACTATTCAGTTTTGTTTACATGGGACAGTGGGGGAGGCAATTTAGCTTTCTCAAAAGCAGCAGGGCCACATACTCGTAAGGCGTTGTTTGTTTAGTTACAGTGTGTGTGTGTGTGTGTGTGTGCCTCTTTCAGGGGAACTGTGGATCACTGAACTAACACACCCACACCAAGAAAAGGATCTCCCACCCCATTTTCCCGCCCCCACTGTTGCTGTGATATCAAGCGAGGCCATTCTATTGGCTGCCTGGAGGTTGGAGAGATGAAAGACAGGTGATCTTGCTCTGCAGGTATTCAACTCGCCCGCACCCATGACTCCTCGCCCGCACATCCATTTATTGTGTTTGTGCATGTGTCCTCAGGGAGTGTGATGCAATACGGCCGGAAGTGCTTCCTGCTGTGTTATTAAGAAATCTCTCCTCTCTTACACATTGAAATCATTCACACACCCCCAACTTTCATATGTCATATAATGCTCGATTGCATCACTTTAATTCCATGTTGTTTGATTGTTTGAGAGGATCTAATTTCTGTGAATAACAAACATTCCAAATAATTTTATTTCAAGGAAGAAAAAAGAAAAAAAAAAAGAAAACAAATTTGTATTCATTTTCTTTTTAGCTGACCCTGCTCTACCTAAACTTAAAATGCGATCTGTATCTGGATTTCTTATCCGGATGAGAAAAAGTGTACGTTAATGCCAACTGTAAACGCACACGACACGCAACCAGAATGTGGCTGGATCCGCCTGCGGAGGTGGCCTGGCTGGCACCACCACCGGATCTCAGCCAGAGCCAGCCAGGTGTAAACGCGATCTGTTCTGTGTGTTCGCACTGGCGAGAAAGTCCCGCCCACCGGCCGGAAGAAGCATGACTCACCCCGAAGTTTGCCATCCACTCAAGTACACCGACAAATTCCAGCACGATCCGCTCCCACCACTGATCGCTCCTTTGCCTCCTCTGTAGAGAAGTCACTGCAGCAGCGCTCACGGCAGCAAAAAATTCTTCATGTTTACCGTTGCTTCCTGGGAAAGAGCCGTAAATGACGACTCTCCCTGACTCAAGTGGATACTACATCCGCCATGTTTGTTTCTGTTGATCTTACCTCCAACTTGCCTGTTTTGCGTAACTCTGTAGAACTGAGATCTGATAACAAAGTGGACAGAATGCGAACGAGAACGCAAAAATATGAATTGCTTTTTTTTATGAGAATGGCAATGAGCTATAGAAAACATGACAAAAACTGACTTAGAAAAGAGTACAAATCTTCATAATTCATTATTATTAATTGCATTCTTTATCTCTCACAGGTTATTTTGCAATCTCGCTCTCACTTTCAGGTCAAATGAGTAAGTGTAATGATTCGTAAGGATGAATAATGAGTGAGAGCGGCTGAGACGTTGCCTTGTGTGTGTGTTGATTGTGTTTCCAGACACATCACATCAGACAGATCAGAACAAGGTGAGCTCAAATAAAAACCCTTTTAGGCCGATCTGCTCGGCTGATTTTCAAGGGTGATTCTGTGAGCGGTGCGGGCAACAAGTGCTGCAGCCGGCCAAAGCGGAATGGTAATCAGCAAGTCCCGGCTGCTTATGAGAACATGGGATAACCACGATACATCCATCTCATTACGCAGAGCGAGGCAGACCCAACAGCGAGACAGATCCAGGGTGCCTCGCGCCGGAGAGCAGCATCAGAATCCCCAGGTCGGGCTTCAGCGGCTCAGTGGCCCAAACCCTGAGGTCACCGCAGCGAGGAGATTTATCAATTTGACGCCGTATGGCTTGAATGAGGAAGCGGACCTCTCTTGCTGTCTCTAAATGGCCTGGGCACATGGTGCTTATCCCATGTTTGTGTTTTTCTTCATGCTCTCTTGCTTTCTGTGATGTACTGACCTCCTTTGTCTTACTGGTGGGTTGGAACAGCCTATAGATGATCCTCTTCACATGATTTATTTGTGCCTTGGTGCACCACATTTTACAAACCACTGTTGTGTGTTTGATTGCTTCAGCAAATCCTTGTTTTGTAATTTTGCACTTGGACGCTCTCTCTTTTTTTGCGTTGGGATTATTTCCAGCCCTTTTGAGCTTTTTAAAGTTAGTCAAATGCCTTCCCTGGTTACAAATTAGGCAAGAGCTACAGGCAGGTCATTAGCGGCTAATAACCTCAGCAGGTACATTTTATTTTAATCTTACAATTTGGAAAATGGTGATTTTCGTAACAGCAGTTGGCATGCGCTGACATGCAGCGCAACGATTGGTTTGACTATTTAGTATGCCACAAGGCGCCAACACCCCCAGGTGAAGTGATTTGGGGAAATTGGGGGTTTGGGTGGAGGGGGGCAAGATACGTCTTGCACTGTGCCCTTGGTAGTTTGCGCTTGCTAACAAAAACAATGATGCAAGCAAGCAGTCCTGTTTCCACTCTTCCCCATCTGCTATTCACTCTGCTGTTCAGCATGTGGTTCCAGACTGAGGCTGTGGCCTCCCCGACCCTGGAAGAGCTGAGGTGGGGGAAGCGGCTCTGACTGCGCCGGGCTCAAACAACCACAAGCATGGAGGTCAGGCAGGGACGAGCACGCTGAGGGGTGGAGGGGGGGGGTTGAAGAGTGTTGTGTGTGTGTGTGTGTGTGTGTGTGTGTGTGTGTGTTGGAGGGGGGCAACCTCCCTCTGGCGACTGGCATTACATCGTGTCTACATTGCATCTCTACCTGTCAACCTGCAGCGGCCGAGGAGTGCTCAGACAGCCTATGGAGGTCGGCCAGTACGCCCACGTCGGCAGATGCCAGACACACATGCGTGGGTGCACATACACATGTACGCACACACACAGACACACACACACAGACGTGCACGCGCTTTCAACTTCATTCCTGAATTGATGCATGCAGTGCTGCACCAAGAACATATAGCTTGAATACGCAACAAAAGATCCAAATACTCCTCACACACAGTGTTCAACAGCTCACAGTGCACAAATAAATGCTTTTACCTTGTTGGTGAGCAACTGGCACACTTGAGGGACGTAGTCGATGAGGCAGCCTCCACTGGGGAATGCTGGGATATGAAGTGCTGAGGAGCCTCCCAGAGCGCTGATGGAGCAGGAAAGACAACAGTTAGGGCTGCAAACTCTACAGCTGTCAGACACTCACTGTAACCACTGCAACAGATTTCAAATATAGTCTCAGTCTAGCCGCATTCTTCCACTGCTCATTTTAACTCCATGCTATGATGAAAGCACACATTTCTGTCTTGAACCTGTCCACGGTGTCACAACTCAAATTAAGTGCTATGTTTGGGTTCTGGCAAGACGGGAGTCATGCCATGTGCTGCCTGCCACCTAAAATATGACGGGGACGGGCTTTGGGTGAAATCCTGCCTTCGTGGAAACAAGTGTGACCTGCAGAGCGAACAATATCCGAGCACGAAGCACATTAGTTTGCCACTGTCCACCGAGGTTTGCGGGGTTTAAAAAATAAAATAAATAAATAAATGAAAGTGACTCATGCCCCCGCTGCTGCTTCTTTCCCCTTCACTCGTTCATTTATTCCTTTGACGTCCTTTTGATCCAATCCTGCAGCATTGCTCCATTTGTGATTAGTGCATGCTTGTTTAATCAGGAAAACCGCCGCTGTGTCTCCTCAATGACTAACCAACCGAAGTAGTCATTCCCTCATTTTTTTCTGCTCTGGGGCAAAACGAAAGGGTTATAACCCGAGGCCAAGTTAAGAGGTCTTTAGAACTGCTCATTGGACGTTAATGCTCACTTTAAGACACATAGCCAGTTTGTATATGAGGAGAAATTCTTCCTTTGCTCTCTATTTTTATCACATGATTTACTGCAGCATATATGTGGGACAGTCGCAGGGTATTTAGGAACGATATTATGTCATCTTAAGAGCAATGCTGAAGTGGATGACTGCCGTTTACTGGGTTAAGCATGCATGATGCATGTAAATAGCATGCATCATGAAACATTATGTCCAATGTCAAAGGTTACATATGTTGAGATGCAGCCCTGAGGCGTGTTCTTGGTTGATGATAAAGTGTATGATGTTGAAATAATCATATGAAAGTATCTAAAGGTGAAATACAACATCGTTGAGTCATAGGTCAGCTATGATCCCACCAAGTCAATCCTCCATCTTAGTGAGTTGTATTTCCATTGTTTGAGCAAATGTTTTCAAGATTTTGCCGTTTTCGTAGACTGAAAGGCAGCGGCGAACACAAAAGTTGCCCTGAGGTGAAATGTGTATTACAGAAGACACCAAAAGGCAGGCTGTGGGAGTAAGGTGGAGCACAGTATCATCTGCGACGTGACCCCGAGTTGCAAAAGTTTGTGGGAAAAGACGATGACCTAACAAGGGTCAGCAAAAGGATGAACAGGGCGGTGTCCCAGTGGGACGGAGTCAATAAACAATGAGCGGAATAAAGGCCTGAGGTGTGTCCAGAAAACTGCTGCAGACTGATCAGAGTGTGTAGGAGATGGATGCTCACTGGATTCGTCATCCTTGACATGGGAAGTTCTTACTGGTAGCCTGTAACCACAACCTTGGCTCTTTCACAATAATTCCAACACGTGTTAAGAGCTTTGTACTCCAGATCACTCCAGTCTTTTTTAGAATCAATGCTTAACTGAATATTAATAAAGTCGTCTTCGCAAACTGCCACGAAGCCGTTTGCATTGTCAGAAAACCTTTTTCCCCAGAACTCCAGAGCCACTATTTACAGTAGGCTTTGTGCAGATAATTAGCATTAGCCTGTTCATTTCTCCATGCTTCAACAAATGGTTGATTCAAAGTGGCTTACAGCAATGAGAAGAAGAGGCTTTGAAAGTGGAAATCTAAATGATGCCCATCTATCCACCCACAGATCTAAGAATAGCTGTGTATCATTCAAATGGAAATGCGGACAGAGGCATGAAATACAGACGTTAGACATTAAATTGGCATGCTCGTCACTCATTTGTGTCGGTGAACAAATGTGCTGCATTTTGTATTTCTTTGCCGTGCTCCTGAAACACCCCTTTTAAAGGAAACCGATAAGTCAGTGCCCTTCTAATGCCAACATGAAGCAGAACTGTTTGAGGTCTTCCAGCATCCAAAATCTGACCTGCGGAGAAGTTCCTCAATATGTCTGAAACCGGCCTGGCAGTTTGCAGCCTCGGTCTCGGCAGAACCGATGACCTTAAACTGGAAAATGTCGACGGCAGACGTTTCGCTTAAAAATAAACCGAAAGCTTGAGCGAGGCAAGCTGTGCAGACGTTTCAGCGACAAGGCTCTGAAAAATTACACACAGGTTGGTGTCAGAACTGATTTGAGGGAGCGACACTTTATCTCAAGGTCAAGTTGAGGGTGCGGATTAGACGAGGCAGTAAGCTCACGTATTCAAACCTGTACCCCACATTTGAGCAGATTATGACAATCCACCGGGATGATATAGGATTAAAACAACTGACAACCAATGTACAAACATGCCTGTAAATATTTACCAGACAGTGGGCTGAGACAACACCCACCAAAATGATACGACTGCTGATCTAAAAAAGGCTGCTGATGCCTCTGCTGACTGAAGACTTGTTTGACTGATTTGAAGCACGTGGATGTTAGAGCCCGGGCCAAAGGGACCTTTCTGACAACGCACTGAATATAGTTAAGATGGTAAAGCAAGTGACATATAAAATGTTCTTTGAAATGTTTATATATTGTAAGACTTATGGATGAGTGCTGGTATTAGGGCTGCAATGAAAGATTATTTTCAGTGTTGATTCATCTATTGTTGTAATCGTCTAGTCCATAAAGTGTCAAAACTAGTAACAAATAATCATGGGAATTTATTAGAGCCCAAAGTGATGTCTTCCTTAGTCTGACCAGCAGCATAAAAAAAAAATGCTGATATGAATGATATGAATGCAGTAAATTAAGAAAATCTTAGCATGTTAGTGAAGCTGTAATGACCAAATGTTTGTCATTTTCACTTGATAAATGTCTAAAAGGATTAACTGATTATCTAATTATCAAAATTAACAGATCATAACTTTGATCCAATTAAACTTTCAATTATCATTTCAGCACTAGTATGTATGTTGGAACTTCATTAAATACTCTGAGGTGTGTTGTGATGGTGATCAGCGATGACTCCCTCTGTAGCCCATGTTGTTTTTCAAATCTAAAACTTCTTAAATCAAAGCACAAGTTCAAATTGACTTTATTCGTACCCATAGGTAGATTTGTTTTGATGATTCTGATTTTGGTCTGTAACAGTCAAAGCTTTGCTCTCTTTTTTGTGATCCATCCAAACAGCTGATTTGATGATGAGAAAATTCCCCACATGGCATCTTTAATTCCCCAAATCCCTGTGTTATTGGACTTTCAGCAGGTGATCTAAACAGACACGAAATCCCCTCAATGAGCCACCTGTAGGTGAGCTTCAGAATGTGGATACAATGGTGTTATTTCTTTCCAAATGGCACCCTGAGGTGTCCCTGGCTCCTGCCTGCACTGGTGATACTGCTCTCAACACTCTACCCACACACACTGGAGTCATCATGCGGACATGCTGCCTACCACAACCCCTCTGAGCAACACAGCCTACTGTATGACATATTTACAGTAGACAGTGCACATGTACGCATGTAAACAAACACACACACACACACACACACTCATGCTGTACAGTGACAGGGCTGCCTATGACTTCATCAACCCGAGAGATTATCCTCAGTGACTCAGGTGGATGGTGACGAAGCTTGGTTTGTTTGTTTATGTGTTTGCGTGTGTGTGTGTGTGTGTGTGTGTGTGTGTGTGTGAGAGGGAGAAAGTGTATGACAGTGCAGTATCAGTGACAGCGTGAGAGCAGATAAGGACTCGGTTGGAAAGAGGGCACAGGACACGCCTCATTACTAGAGCGAAAGATAAGGCCCGGGCGAGGGAAGCTTGGAGATTCAGACGGAGTTTCAAAGCGGCGGCATTTCCATTTTGATTGCCTTCTTCATTTTCAAAGACGGGTTTCAAAGTCGGCTTGTTGACCGCTTTGACAAAATGTCATCCGATTCTTTTGTCGTCGACTGGACAAAGAGCCCTTGGCCTGTGACAATAGGCGTCAGTAACCTTGCTGTTATGAGGTGACTCCGCCGAATTCCCCTCCGAATCTCAGCTCATCTTCCATTTGGATAAAACCAGATTAATAAAAGCCGCGGGCCGCAAAACAATATCGGCTCTCATTAGTATATGATGATCAAAATATGTTGTAGCTGAGAAAAAAACCCTGGATTGTGGGGCGTGCGGTCCCTTGATACTTCCCTTGTCCCCAAAAGCAAAGCGAAGTCACGGCGATGACGGTGAGCTGGAAATATGGATGATGAAAGGCGGAGGGTGAACTCGGGTCCCATGGCGGTTGGGGAATGATGAATTTCAAGCGCGTGGCACATGCAATTTGCACCACGCAGCGGAGCCATGTGCTTTTGATATATAAGAAGGCTGGCGGTGGCCCTCTCTGACTCATTTGAGCGAGCCATTACACAGGTGCGGCGCTCTGGGACGCCCTGCAAGGTCTTTCTTTCTCTTTATAGTAAATCTAATGGGTTGAATAAAGAGACTGGACTGGAAAAATGCATTTCTTTGGTTTCTTTGAAGTTTCTTCCCTCTACTTCTGTTTCCATATTCTCTGTGGCCTTGTCTGATGGCCAAAGACTAACTGCTTTTCATTAAACTCGTTTTTATGTAATTATACTCACTTTTATACTCATATTTCTTTATTAAATATCATTTTGTTTTTGTTTTTTTTCTTAATTGCACCAATTTTCTCTCCTTTCATTATGTTTTTCTATTAATTTTGATGCTTTCTGCAAAGCATGTTATAATTTCTGCAGGTAGGTATGTACATAAACATTTATCATTATTAATTGCAAAGATATGTAATAAATGCACGGCCATTAAACTTCCTAAACTATTGAGAACTTGCAATTATGGCGGTGCCCATTTTTACACCCTTTACAGTATTTTCATAAACAAATATCGCAGTGAGGATATTTAGTAAAGGCTGAAGTGCTTGAAGATGGTTCACACATCTATAAGAGCCGCGCTCCCAACGACAAAACGCCCCGCTGCATCTACTTCACACAGACATGCCGGGAAACAAACAACACAAGAGCCTTCAAGGTGACGAGAAGGGGGGAAGAAGTGGCAGGGAGCGCTTTGAGCCGCCGAGAGTGATAAGTGTCTGTGCTGACGGCTCCGACGATCGAGTGGGTTCGCCGGGTTAGCGGTGAATTTATTTGATCAAAACTGACAATTTCTGACGGTGACAAGATGTTCACGAAACCTTGAAAATATCTGATCAAAATTCAAAGATTTTCAAAGACTATGCAACACCTCGAAGAACCCTGGAGAGGGGACACACGCACACAAAGTGTACACCCACACACTCAGGCACATGCACGCACACACACATGGACACACACGCAGGCACGCACACACAACACACCCGCGCACACACACACACACACAAACGCACAGAGGCACCTAAAGGCAAATGCAGATACACAAACATTAGTGCACTGCAGCCTAAAACTGTCTCTCTGTGTTGATTTTTCTGGGCTCCTAAATCTGGTTTGGGGGCAGAGACGGTGCCCACTCGATTCTTTTATGCAATGCAGCAGGTTTTCTGGGGGAAGGAGAGATGTATCCAACTCATCTCATGGGCAGAGCACAATCAGGTAAATGAGAAGTAGAAGTGAAAATTGAAAAGAGGGCTGAGGATCGGTTTAGGGAAAAAAAAAAAAGAAGAGCGGAGGATGAGACACAAAAGCAATAAAGTTCAAAAAACAGATTTCACAGGAAGAACTGACGGCTGCAGAGCCAAACGTCTGATGGGAATTAACTTGCAGCGTTCTTATAATAAGATACCTATGTAATACACTGCAACACGCTGGGATGTGATGGGAATCGCAATGACATAATCTAAACGCTCAGATCCTGCACTGATAGGAGGAGAATCTGCAACGTTTTATCGGTGCAGGTTGTTCCAAGAAAAACAAAGCTGGTTTATGATGTGCATTGTGTTGGACATGCTACTGTGTTTGAAACGTAAACTGTCAAGCGCACATTTGTTTGGACTGAGATGTGTCAGCGAGTTCGAATTCATCCTCCATCGTGTGCCATCTGGAGAACACTTCTTCCACGTACCGGCAAATACAGCTCAGTGAAATGATGAAAATGAAGAAAAGGAAAAAAAAATTTATGTATATAAATATATATATATATATCGAGTGGCCTAAAGCCTCACAGAGGGATACTCTGTCTGCAATGTTAGCTGTGCAGAAATGTTTGATGCCTTGTGTGAGACTGATGTTAAAAAATCCAGAGGGACCGATACGTTTTATCTGCTTCTTCTTCTTCTAAACAAAAAAAAAAAAAAAAAAAAAAAAAAAAAAA
>OMLF01018987.1:0-13672 GCA_900302615.1 Holocentrus rufus
ACTTGCCTGGCAAGTTGTGATATAATTGAGTGTGCAGTCATTGATTTTCTTGTCTCTCCTCTCTTGCAGGTAAGTGAATGTGTTTTGCCGCGAGGGGTCCGAGAGGCTGTGGGGTGGTAAGTGTGGAATCATTCTGAACACCGAGTCATTTTTCAACTCAGAACACGGTCCCTTCCCTCTTCATACACCGGCATGCTGAACGGAGCGCCGCTATACACCACAGATCGTTTGCACTTTGCTCTGTGCAGCGGATACCTTCAGTCCTGTCTTGACACACACACCATATAGAGCCTGGTGAAAAGGTGAAATATCGAGAACTGATCAAGGGGCCTTCACTTGAACTGAAATCAATGCAATATATGCAGCTATAATTGATCGTGTTGCCTGCCAGTAGCATTCATCAATGTTCATATCCTTGTCGATTTTCCAATAATTTTCCACTAATGAAGGAGCTGCATATAAAATTGTTGTGTCAAAGGTTGCTCTATAGTTTGTTTAGCTTGAAGGAGGCAACAGAGACATTTCTGCACATAGAGGCCCAGACAAATAGTCGGGTACTCGAAACCATTATAAAGATCCTCACTGGCATATTTAGGATGTATCTTCATTATAGAATAACACTAAAATGAAAATTAACATTTTATATTCAATAATGTGGCCACTTCACTATGCATAAAAGTCTGTCATTAGTCATTCTCTTGCTATTAAGCCCTCTCCCTTAGGATCAACCTCTGTCCACTAAAAGCACTCTGAAACCAGGAACTGAGAGGCTGAACAAAGCTAAGTGACTTTGCAGTCAACCTCCCAGCACACCTTAAAATAATTGTGAAGTCATTGTTTAAGATCCTGACAACCAACACGAAGCTATAAGGCATAAGTGATACAAATAAGGCCTCTTCCCCTTGATTATGCAAAGCAGTTCTCTTTTCCATCTCACAGTGCATTGTGGGTAGTCATTAGATCAGACTCAGTGAGAGGCCAGAGCGGTAAGCTTTTGTCAGATTGGATTTGTCCCTCCCGCAATGATCGCACGGCTACCTGTGCCAAAAGTATAACAGGGGCAATGGGACAGCTAAGGTAATGGGGTGGTGGAGGACAATGTCATCCTGCAGTGAAATGAGGGGAGATTTTTTTTTTTTTCGTGGAGGTGACAGCTGTTACAGTCACACAGGATGATTTACCTTTTCCATAAAAACTGATGATATTACTGTCCTATAAGGCATAATAAAGACAGCTTGACCCACTGCTTAAATCAAGGGCATTGGGTTCACTTCAACATTGGAGGGACAGTATGACTATGTCAAAAACGTAAAATGTGAAAAGTGTGTGTGCAATCACCAGTGATTATGTCCTGGAACTGCTTGTGACAAAACCCCCAAATTTATGCTATAATCATGAGCTAAATCCAAATAAAAATGTTAATGTCTTATTATTTCTTAAACTATTTAAGTAAATTGCATACATATATGTATGAGAATATATAACTGACTGGGCGACTTCATGTCATGACACTTGCCTTCAAAGGTCAAAGTTCAAAACATGAAGTGATTAAATTCCAGCACTCGTTCTGTATTTTCTTTTATTATTTTATATTTAATGTTATTAATTTAACAAATCAATACATCGTAGATCAAATAATGACATGCCTATGGATTAATCTGATGTGTTTATTTTTATTTATCTTTTACATACATACTGTTATTGTTATGTACCGTCTCAACATTTGGACAGAAGTGTAGTATATAGGTCCATGGCCTAAATACTGCACCACTGCCCATAAAGGGGCTTTAAGAACAGAACATGCAGCTGCAGTTATGTAACTATACCAGACTGTATAGACATAATAAGCCGATGACTGATGTTGGCTCTGTGTGCAACTTTACTATGCACCAAAGACCTCTGACTGAACCACATATCGAAATGAGACAGCGATAGTTTCAGAGGTAGTTTCTGTGTGATTCAGTGAGGTTCCTGTTCTGCTGCAATCTTCCCTGTGTCATGGCTACCCAGTACAGTGGGGGTGGGTGGGAGTTCTTCTGTGAAATCTAAACGGTCCGAAATTTGCATACGGCAAACTCAACAGCAACAGCTCTTTCCAAAAACAGTTAGAGACATAATCCATGGTTGTCAGGTGCAAAGAGTTTTAGTTGGGAACTATTTCTTGTTGAGGAACAACAGCAAACTGTATCTACCTGCCCCAAATTCATACTCACTGCAGGCAGATGGATATAGTTTGCCATTGTTCTTCACAGACAATGTGTCGATGAATAGATTGTACTATGGATAAGAGGGAAAACATCTTTTTTTGGGAGGATTTTGGGGCAACTGTTCCTTTAAATTCTGTCAATGATCATGAACTGAGCTGATATGAAGCAGATTTTCTCTCTGTTTTGATATGCAGCATCAGTCTGTAGTGAGGTGAATAAAAATTGCTGCAACAAAAGTCAAAGAACAAAGCAAACACAAAGCAAAAGGTGGAGTTTATTCAGTAGAAATCTTCTGCAGTCCTCTCCAGAGACTCTTTCTCTATTCAGAGCACCCGCAGAACACGCACACAATACAAAAAAAAAACACACACACCAACGGCAAACCAGACTTTAGGTGAGGATAGAGGTGAATGAAAAACACACACGTCCTGCAAATTTGAAAAGGTCACATTATGGACACGTCTCCACATGTGCATGTCCTTGCATCTATTAGTTTCCTCCTCACCTTGCCTGGCTTCAATACTGGCCTCACACACAAACACACACATACAAAAACATGCAGCAATACCAAAATGTTTCAACGCTCCAATACATATTTGATCAAAGACAGCAGGGGACTGGAGATATATGGAATTAATTATGCCCTGCAGCATGCCAAGGAAGGAGCTTTGCAGCACTTTATTTGTGCTCTTTACCCAGTTCAATAGATTGGCTTTTGTGGCTTACCATGAATATGTCTTGGTTGGTTTGCCGCGAGGAAAGGATGTTTTTTAGTGTGCACGTATTGATCCCTGGTCTTCAGCCAAGTCATGCACATGCATGGAGGTGACAGGGCAGACCAGTGGGATCGCGGAGTCTCTCATGATCTCACACCACACACTGACAGGGGAAACAGACACACAGAGGGCGCGAAAAGTAGACTTGCGGAGCATCTGAAAGGCCAATGGTCAAATCACTCAAGATGCACGCTCCGCTTTGATGAATTTAGGATCGATTTTCACAAAAGGAGCACTGGATATTGGACGACTTTCGGCCGCCACAAGATCCAGAGCGCTGGATGTCAGTGAATATTTCAGCGAGAGTTTCGGCTCCCACTGTCTGCCCGCTCCCCCAAAGAGACATCAGTCATCAATTATCCAACGGGTTGTGATGTCCTGTAGAGAAATTAAAGCAAAAAGCTCGAACTGCGCTCATGCATTTTGCATGATGTTGTTTTGAACTGATAATCTTCAGCATATCAAATGTTCATTAATGAAGGTCAGGACAAGAGCTACAGGGAGAGAACTTCTGATTTGAGAATGGGGCTAATCCAGTGGCACAGAAGGAGCATTTCAGTAGGAGCATCAGTGAGTGTCGTTTCATTTTAGCGACTGACCTTATTGAACTGATTTCTTCCCCTATTTACACAGGTGTTGTAAATATCAAGATGTTCAAGGAAACAATTAACCTTCATGCAAACTGATTTGCATATTTTAGTCTGCTTCATAGACTCAAAAGAAGCTCATTTGTCACGAGCTGAAACGGCACCGTCCCTCTTTCAGTCCAATTTAGCAATGTAGCGTCCTCTTATACACCAACATTTTTAATTGAAGCAGAAATGAAGCTAAATTAGTTTGCTCATTAATTACCATGTTGATCTCGCTGATGTGCATAAATGTGACGCATTGTTTTTGCCGTCAATATGACTCATAAATAAATCACACAAAATGCTGTATGTCAAAAGTTATCGCTGAGAAGTGGCACAGATCATCCAAAGTTAAACCCAGATCTGGGACAGTTAATAATCAGTTTCTGCTCTCCAAAACCTCAGACAGAAATATCCACACAGCATTAGCACTCAGTGTCTCTCTGTTTCTCTCTCTCCCGGCATTCGTTCCAGAAGGGAAGCCAATCCAGATTTTTAATCACTTGTCAGTGATCCCGTCTCAGTAATCTTGTTTGGTGTAAAACACACACACATTTTCACACATGATACACACTCGGCTGGAGGATTGTGAGTCAGTTAGTTCAGTGTGCAGAACACAAACACACTACTGAGAGGCCATGTGTCCCAAATTAGACCTTGCAGAGTAACTGGCATTCCAACTGAAAACTCTCTCCCTCAAACATAGTGTACATGCATGCAGTGTATCAGATGTCTCTCCAGGCCCCCTGCAATGTTAATCTTAACCCCATTAGGCCTGTTTACCAATCCACTCAATCTGTTTACTGTACAAAAGCAGTTAACAGTGCAATTTGTTGACAGCAATGAATAGAAAATACTTTTGGCTTGATTCAGAGATGCCCATAAACAATTATACTATCCCATTTTGTTCCAGTTTATTTCATGGGAAAATAATTCCACTGTTAAATTACTTGAGTAGACTATTCAAACGCTGTCTTGAAGGAAAATCTAATCAGGATTTAAGGACGAAGTTCATAGCGTGACAACAAACTGATGAGGAGTTACATGTCAGAGTGCGTGTCATGTTCAGATGCCCTGAGGCTGGCATGACAGTTTACTAAGCTTCTTAAGTCGACCCTCCACAATAAGAGCGCTGCCTTGACATTGTCTTGGTAAGGGATGAGAATCTTCACTTGCCTATTTGATTCAGTTATGATTCAGATGGCTGCAATTCAATTACAAACTGATTCGCAATGCATCTTGATTTATTAGTTTTATACACGTTTTCCCCATCAGGTGAATTAACTCAGTTTAACTTTTGCAAACTACAAAATTTGCAAGACCTGTTTTTTATTCAGTGACTTACCAAACATTTGCTTTTTGACTAAAAGATGATGATGATTTTTTTTATTTATTGCCATGATTATTGGATGTAAACATGACACGCGCATACTATTTCACTTCCAGAAGTGGCCGAATTTGAAAAAAAAAAAATCTGTTGAGAAGTGCATTTTATAATTATTACAGTTTCCTTCTTTGATGCAGAGTCTCTCAAGAAAACAGCACAATGCTTGAAGGTGATAATGCATTTGGTGCAGATTTTTCTGTAGGTCAGTTTTTCTAAAGACCCGTCACACTCATATAGGTTGGACGTGTATTAAGGATTTTGGAGAGCCAGCAGCACAGGAAATGACACTGAGGGAGGGAATAATGGAAAGAAGAAAAAGCATCAGGGGAGATTTGAGGAGAAATAATGGGCTATGATAACCCTCAAGCTTCATACCTCTTTGAGCTGTAATGCAGCTTAAAGCCCCTATACAGTATGTTCACTCATTTTAAACATACAGTCAGTTCTGTACTGAAAGGGAAGAAAATATAAGATCGAGAATCTTATTTTTTTTCCCCCAACAGTGTTTACCTGAGTGAAGGAGACATCAAAGCTTACTGTGATCTCTGCAGAGAAGCAGGTGATAAAAGCAGTTCATGAGACATAAGGGGGGGAAAAACACACATGAAAAGACGACCGAAGGGGTAAAACTATGTGTAAAAGAAAGAGGGACGTACTGGAGAGACGACAAAGAGTCAGAAGCTTGTGAGTCTGTGAGACATGACCTGAGGTTGAATGGTGAGAGAAATGTGCAGCTGTCAGACAGGAGTATTGGATCTGTGCAGTGTGACTGTCTGGATGTGGGGAGAGCTGCCTGATGCAAGGTCTGATGGTTTAGTAAAAGTGAATAAAAATATGGGTGAAGTATATTCACTATATGGTGAAACAAAAGCAGCCAAACAAAACTGCAGGAAAGCATTTATTTAGGTTATATTATAAAAATACAAAATATTATCTTCTTTCTTGCTTGATGATGCAGAAGCTTTACGTTTACATATATTTTCATCACAAAAACAACATTGATCAGGAATTTTGTAGACTTCTTTCACTTGATTTGTACTTGCCTACTTACAGTTCGTGAACTGATCGAGGCATGCTGCATTTTATTTTACAGTATATGAGATGAATCCCTCCTAATTAATAAGAGGGGAGCAAGTGGAGCTGGTCATTTTGCAAATATGTACAAACTACATGGGGAGGGGGCGTTGTTTGTTGTTGTTAAATGGGATTTCTGTTCCCTCCCCCTTGAATTAAATTCCCATTGGCCACTGTAGGCGCGACTCTCAGATCTTATTCTTCCCTCGACACGGGCCCGACATAATCAAACATGTTTGCAAAATTTGCATTAAGCAAATCAGCCAACGCTGTCAGTCTTGAACCCACTCACACTGCGGAATAATCTATGTCCCAGCTAGCCCAGATTCAAATCGGACTTAGGGAGGCTGATCCAGGCTTATAACTCTTCCTGTCATAAAAAAAAAAAAAAGTAGGTAAAGTGAGCGAAAACACATTTGACCTCCCACTTCGTCCCTGATCTCATGGCTTTAATATCACATCAAATAGCTTCCTTTTTTGATTCCTTCCTTTTATTTTCTTTAATCATTTCAAATTTTCATTGGCTTCATTCATGAGAGTCAGTTCTGATTGTGGTACTTATTCAGAGGACATCATCAGTGATCCAAGGCCTGCAGCTTGACAGATAAAGAATCCAGTCTCTGCATCCTCTATAGAAATAGCACAGGTGTGCGTGTGTGTGTGTGGGTGTGTGTGTGTGTGTGTGTCTATCTGCATGTGATGCACATGTCCACATCCACTGGCCCATGCGAAGACCACAGCCACTCACTTCAGTCACAGATGGCTTGGATTTGCTCTGGCACACAGGACTGTCTAGGCAGCTTTTCCTTAGACCAGGGAATGTAGTTAAACCTCATACAGGGAGACAGAACGGCAGAAAACCACGGTAGCCATTGACTGTACGATCAGTCAATGTTTTCCCAATCATGGTTTGGCATCCTTTTTTTTTTTTCGTAGCAGTGGTGGTGAGGCCGGGCTTGGCACTGTGATTTCCCCGCAGACCCGCAGTCAATTGATTCATTTTACCCTGCTGTGTTAAATACTACCAGTGTCCAGTTGAGGAACTTGTGTCATAATAACTAATAAACGCAATGCCGCAGTCCCTTAAACTGCTCATCACAATTGCGAGTGACACTGGAAAGACTGAGGGCCACTTTTCATGCACAACCACCAAGTAATATGGTTGGAGATGGGCTACTTGTTATGCAGCTCTAAAAATAACCTGGTGATCATTCATTGTGAGGGAATATCTTAAGAGGAGAGGGGCATTTGATGTGACTTAAAAGAAACCACCTTAACAGCAACATTTCCATTTTGCATATCCTACACCTGTCCAAACTGACAAAACTGTCATGATCAAACGAGGTACCACCGCGTTGGAATGTAAATATTAAATACAGGAGGACCTTGAAGCATTCTTTAGATGAGGAGGACAGGGGAGAGAAAGGGCTATTTGTAATGTGATGAAAATCTTGTAGATAAACATCCTTTCTTATGGTAATTAGATGACGCGGTGGATGACAGCCATTGGCTGGGGCAGTGAGGAGTGCTCTTCAGGAGCCAATGGCTTTTGTTATCAGCGGCTGGCAGCTGGAAAGCCCATAAAGACATGGAAGCCTAGAAGAGGCACTGGGCCCTGAAACAGATTTTATATGGACTCATTTTGCCAGCTAGTTTGAAAGAGGAGAGAGATGTGGTTGTCTGCAAAATGGCCTTGTGAACACTACTGAATTTCCTGAGGAGGAATGGGCTCTATTATTAGTGCTTCATTCACACTGGGATCATCAGTTTTTGAATGTTGTTTCTGGAACGATCCTGGATTTTTCAGGGTTTGACGCTGTATATAATATGCTTTATATTAAACTTGCGTTAAGTAATGGGCATGCGCTATATTTAGTGCACGCTTGCTTCCATTGAATGTCAAATGGTTAATCTCGGGGCGGATTTGGCCGGTTTATCACTGTGTGTATTCATTTGTCAAATGTAGCTGTGTACTCTATCATTCCACTCCTGCGTGTGTTTACTTAATTATCTGTGTCTGCAGATGCAACTATCACCTCCACACAGCTGCTACACGCAGGAACTGTTACTTACTGTGTCCCCGCGACATGAGGAATCCATTAAATGCTTCAGCTCGAATCTGATCACAAACGTGCATTTAAACATGCAGGTAACGGAGCTCGTGCATGTGCGCTTCTGTGTGTTCGAATGCGCTGTGTGTTTGCTGCATCTGCCCTATAAATCACAGTAATGGCTGAACGCAGCTGCAATCTTTTTTTTTTTCATAGAGGTAAAGACATTCCAGACAGCTTCCTAAACAAGATTCAAACAACGATTGCTTTTGTAGTGTAGGCATACCTGTAATGTAAATCAAGTCACAATTCAAAGGAAATATCACAACAAAACATTTATGACAAAAGACAGAGAGAGAGAGACTCAACATTAGCATCTCATTTCCCTATCCATTTGCACACATAAAAAAGACAATAAATAAATAAATAAAAACATGCAGAAAAAGCTCTGTGCACATGCATAACAACACATGTGTACACATATATACTTGGACCAGGACTGTGTTGGGTAATACATTATACTCCAGTCACAGTTTTCAAAAAAGAAATTGTCAGTATGTCATGCAGCATACTGGTGATGCATAAAACACCACCACTAGAAAATCAGCACTCGGTTTATATCACCATAGCCCCTCTTTTATCTTCATCTACCTCTCCTGTCCTTGTGATTCCTCCTCTTTCGTCCTCTGTGCTGAAGACAGTGGGGTGTTTCCATCCTGCTTCAGTGGGAGGCCAGCATGGCTAATAACTTCTGGAATCAACTGCTATTCCTGGCAATCACAGACCCCAAGTCTGATCAATAGGAGAGACAGAGGCAGCAGGCTGCCGTCCAGCCCGGCCCTGATAGCTGCTATTAGAGTCCCCTCAGCCACTAACACCAGATCCACATACTATTCCTCTGTGGTCTGTTCCTCCCGTATGCCGCTGACGGACCGCTAATAGAGCCGTGATTATGAGCCTTAAATTGAAGTTTGCTTGTTTTTGTTTGTTTTTTTCTCAAGAGGGGATCAAGGTCGGATGAGTGATTGTAATCAATCACTGCAGTTCGGCGGGATTTTCATCTGAATGCTAAAATTGTTGTTTTCCACCCGTTTTTCTGCAAGCTTAGAAGCTTTGCCTCAAATTGTTGGATTTTGAATAAAATATTGAGAATGTCTGCTCCTGCCATTATCCACATTGTAGTGACAGCTGCCATTTCCATTGTAATCTATAACATATGCCTCTTCGCTAAAGCCAGTACAGCACAATGATATACAGACGAAGCTCTGCAGTACTGAAACCCACTGGCTAACAGATGGAGTGCCAACTGGAACTGCTTCCTCATGAAAAAAAAAGAAAGAAAAAAAAAAAGAAAATCGACAGTACAATAAAGTGTTACCCCCATAAACCATATCTGACAAGTGTTTTCTTGCCAGGCCTTTCCTTTGACCTCTGTTACATAATCTGTGCACAGTTCAGCAAGGGCGGTGGAAAAGATGTCTGTGTGAAAAGGGGTCAGCAATTAGCTTTTATCCACTTTTTTTTTTTTTTTTTATACCCGAGGAGCAGCCATAGAAATGTCCAGGATTTTCATGCTCGGGGGCAGAGGATGAAATAGTGCGCCAGATAGCCTCACGTGCAAGGATGTGACCTTTTAATGGCTTAGTGTATGCATAGCTGGGAGATGCGCTGCGGTCTTTGTACACCTCAGAAATGGAATTAAATGAACATAAAGGGCTTAGCTACTCATACATGCCTGGGGAAAAGAAGCAGTAGATTTCTTTTTATAATAAGGAAGCAGAGGTTTTTGCCTTGAAAATATTTCAATGGTGTTTTTGATAAATCTTGGCCCAAATTTTTGTGCATTTCTGCTCAGCGTCTTGTTGTTGTTGCTTTGCTGTTGCTAAGGCCAGAATCAATGGTCATGTTGTCCCTTCTTGTGGATTACAGTCCATCTATATCCCACTTTCTTTACTCCTCTGTTTGTCGGGACTGGACCGAGCCACATGGGTGTAGTTAGTTGTGTTCTATCACTATTCACGTTTATTCACTTTACATTATCATAGTTACAGTTCTAACAGCTGCAAGCACACCGATCTGCTGCTGGTTTTTATGAGCAGTAGTCAGACAGTTGCATGATTTTAACCTCTTTGTTTTACATGATAGATAGGGTTAGCGGGTTAGATAACATCACTATGTATATTACACTGAATAATAATCATGCACCAGTTTTTGGTTCCAAATCCAAAACCAAGTAGTTCTTCTGCAGCCGCTGCTTGCCCAGATTCAGGATTCAGTTCATTCAAGTAAAATAAAAAACGATCCAAAGAAAATTTATATAGTTTTCTCGTAACTCATGCATATTGTTTATTCAGTTAGCAGTAGTTAGTTCATAAACACTTCATGTATTTGGCCTAGACTGCAGTAATCTGACATTTATATGATGAAAAATACCCTGTATACTTTTTATTCCTGTCATAGGAATAAAAAGTTGCCTATCCCCAGTCTCTGATTAGCCCTAATTAAAGCAGTCTGCAACCAGGCATGGATTTATCCTTTTATTGTGCATTTGACTCACTTATTTAACCATATAGGTTTTATTAAATGAAACCCGCTGAACCTTTGTTTTACCTCCCGTTCAATGCAAAACGACTTTACAATTTTCATGTGTACAGGGATTCCACAGGAACCCCCTGAACGAATACTATACATCTCATTACAAAGGGGATTTAGACTAAATTTAGTAAAGGGACTTAGATTAAAGCTGACTGCTTAATCCCTCTCCAGGCCATAGCTGAGCTCTATTGATGGATCTTTCTCTCTGGAGAGGTAAAGGGGATCAATAGGCAAACAGCATCATTGATTCCGACTGCTTTGAAGTCATGTTTCTCCCAGCCAGAGATCCTCATCTCTCAGATCCCCGCTGTCACACAAACCCCTCTGTCCCCCCGCTGCCTTGTCTGGTTAATGGCCATCATAAAACAGCAACCCCATTGCAGAATATGTGGCTGTGCATAGGGAGGGAGCAGGTAATTTTACAGGCTAAGTAATCCATTTTATAATCCGTTTTATGCCTATATCAATGTGATGGGAGGTATGCGGTCATATCTCTTTGTCTCAGAAGGGAGTGATGAAGTTCATTGATGCTTTAATGATGAGCATTGAATGGATGTCCGGTATGATGTACACGTTTACTGTACGGATGCAGGGAAATGATGAGGCTCATTGACAAGGTATGGAGTCCTAATAGGCCGTGTTTTCACCGCAGTAACACGTCCCAGATGTGCAGCAGAGGCCTTTGGGAGCGTTTCACCGGTGACATCATCATCGCGGTCCAGACAGACGTGGGCATCCCTCTGACAAGCAGGCCACCGTGTTATTATGTGGTTCTCCCCAGACCTTCTCCCTCCCTCTCGAAGCCATTTGTAACAGAAGAGAGATTCAATTTACCCGAGGTGTGGAAATCCAACTTTTCCAGCCCCGGCGTGCTGATAGTGATCGTTTGACTTGGAGAAACGCAACAAAGCACACAGAGAGTGTTTTTTTTTTTCTTTTTTCTTCTTCTAAATCCTCCTGCTGTCGATTTTCTTGGAAACAAGTTTTCTCTTTTTTCGGAAATCCTTATTCCTCCCCAGCCCGCAATGTGCTGACAGAGGCAGTTATCACAGCTCCCAATAATGTGAGCGTTTCCACTGGTGAGCACAAAGAGAGGCGCTGGGAAGTCTTGTCAAATCCATTTATTGCACAACAATGGGGTATAATGGAGAAGACACACTAGGGGTTTTCATTCTCTGATTCAATAGTAAATGAATTATTTTTTTGGATTGTGTTCTACTTTTTTTTTCCACCAAAACATAATGGATGACAGTCAAGGTTATGATGGCCTTTCTTTTTTGAGAATTCACTCCAAGCAGTTTAAACATCTCTGGTACAAAAGCAACGTGGGTTTTATTAGAGTGGATCTATTTTGGGTTGCGGGCCTCTATTCAATTTGATTAGATGGGGAAAGTCTATTTAGGAACATGTTCTGTCTGCTGCTCCCCAGTCTGGTGTATTTATAAGGGTCTGAATAACTTGTGGTCCCAACATCATAAAAAAACAAATCCATTGGGATTCTAACTACTGAACCAGCCGCTCCCCAGTTTATTCTTGAACTCCTGAAGCTTGTTATTTTTATGCTAGAATACGAACCAGCCATTTAAACAAACGGATATCATGAGGAAAAAGTGCAATGATTTAGCATTGTATTCCACAAATTGTCCATAACTGTTTGAATTTCCTTGCATAAATACTAAACCAGGCAAATTTGATTAGATGGAGCGTGTTCTTTTTCTTTTTTATAGATTTTGCATTTAAATTTTTAGTAGCTCATATATGCCACCTCTATTCCTGGGGGGTTAACCCAGTTTTTTAATTTGCACATGATTTGTTATGTCTAACAGCAAAACAAAAGGTGGTAAGTTGTTTCCAAGTCGCCCCAAGTTCTGCTCCTGCTTGGGCATTTTACCAAACCCTCAGCCAAGGCCATATGCTATAGTCTGAAAGTAGCAGGCACATCAAACATTTACAGTGCGGCTTTGTGCTGTCAGGTCTGTTCTTTCCTATTGTACCTGCTGACAGAGAAAGAAGCCAAACAGCCCTGAGCTCAGCTCATTAGGATAGCTCTGTGAGGTGCCCTGTCAGCCTCACTCTGCCAAGGTAAGATGTTCATCCCCTCCGAGGAGGGAACAGACTGGAAACTCGGCTGAAACTATCTATAAAGTTTAGGGGTTGTGTTTTTGTGTGTGTGTATGTGTGTGAGAGAAAGAGAGGGGGAGAAATAATGAAGCAGGGGAAATAATAACAGAACCACTTCACAAAGATATGTATCCGTTTCAGAAGAAAATCGCTATTTTGGGGGGGGTTGCAGCAGGGCGGTGTGGTGAGCTGCGAGAGCGTTCTTCAGCTGGAGGACCCGGTTTAAGCCTCCGTGTTAGCAAGCACCCACACAGATAAAGTGTCCTTGAGCAAAAATATGTAATCCCTACTGGCTTCGGGGTTGCTGCTCTGACCTACTGCTGAATAGGGGGGGAAGGGAGGCAAGCAAAAAGACAATTTCCCCTCCGAGAATCAATAAAATGTCATGTCCGGCCTGAAACTGTGGGAGCATTGTGTTTGTCAAGCTCTTGAAATACCAGCGATCCATTAAAAAGGCTGATTGTTCAATTTGATTTTGTGTAGTCGCACATTTTGCAAGGCTAGGTTTCTCCTTATTAAATGTTAGCTACTTTTTTAGCCTCTGAATTCCTTCTAGTTGTTGGAATTCAGCCTGTTGAATGCCACACCACACAGGCCACCCTTTTCCACCGCCAAAATTGAACAGCATACCCTCTTACAAATGAATAGCTGACATGTGTGCTGTCACCCATAGCCGCAGCCTGGGTGACAGCAGGAATAAATGAGCAGCGGTCCCATTAGCCATCGCAGACCCCCTTAGCTCTTATTAAAGCCCATATCCGCACAGCTCCGAGTTGACCTTCCCGACATTTTACATGTAGATGTATTCTGCTCCTGTCTGCTTTGGAAACCC
>OMLF01018987.1:35707-47581 GCA_900302615.1 Holocentrus rufus
GGGTGGACCGAGCACAGTCAGGAGAACAACACAGAGCAGGATTCAAAGTGCAAACTGTGAGTACAGTTTTTCAAACATAAATCTCAAAAAGTCCTGGTGTGAATATTTCGGCGCCTGCTGCCCTGCTAACACGGAGGAGGGAGGCGGAAGAACACGTTGTCAAGACCATTCCACTCAATGTTAGATCACATTGTTCGAAAAGTATTAGAACAAGATAATAATAAAAAAAAAGTTCTTGTTGTCAGTATTCTTGGCTATCAGGGTATCTTCCTTTAAAGCAATACATTATGTGTATTGGCCAATCACAGGGAAGAAAATTAAATCCGCTAGATTGATATGTTAAGACAGCAGGTTTATCCTCATCACAGTCTCTCTGCATTCGACTACACTTTCATTTTCCCTCTTGCCTTTGGCGGTCAGTTTTGAGGTGTTGAATTTCAGTTTTCAGCAGTGAATTTTTGTCTTTAAGGGGATAGAATGCTTATTTTTTTTAAATTTAAATGCTTGTTTTTTATAAATGACAGTGAGTTTTTAAAGGCTCAATTCCAAACACATTTTGTAATTATAATTTCCCTTTTTCCCCTCAAAAAAATAGAGGAGAAGCATCATCATATGCCTTTATGAGCCAGCCTCCTCTGGTAAATTATAGATAATAATCTGCCTGTGTTCTTTGGCAGAAAGGATTTTAGGATTGTTTTTCTTCATTTTTTTACTAAGTACTTCTTTTTTGTGTGTGTCTCTCCTTTGGATGTTCCATTTCTTTCTAATGGAGGATTATGGCTTTCCTATCTTATTTTCTTGCTTTTTGGCTTTGCCGTGTGTGTGTGTTTGAGGTGTTTATGAGTGTAAAACGTGTGTGTCGTGGGAGGGAATGGGGGCCATTAAAAAGGAGTTGTGTGTTTTTAGAAATTGCAAGCTGCTTATGGGACATAAAAAGGATTTTCAATACTTTGGCTGATGCCAACATAAAAGCTGTCTGGCGCTTTGAAGACAGAAGCCTTCTGAGGACTGACGCTATGTGTTAGCACAATGCCAAGGCTGCAACAAATTTATTTGTACTGAGGACAAAACAGTACAGAAGCATTTGAATAGAAAATGGCAAAAAAAAACAGTTTATTCTGCTGAGATACTTGCTGAAAGACACATGTATTAACCAAAATCCCCATCAGTCGTCCTTTACTCTCACATTTGCTGAATAAGTGGCTCTCATGCCATATTTCGGGTTTGTCTGTGCAACACACACACAAACAAAAAGAAATGACAAAGACAGCGAGTGTGACGTACTCAAAGACTGAAAGAGAGAGAAACATAAACTCCACTGCAACTTCCAAAGTCTTCCACAAAGTGACAAAATCCAGTTTATTTTTGCATGAAAAAGTGAGCATGCCATATTAGCTGCAAGATGCATCTTTATTTATAATCTTTACTTATAATTCAAGAAAAAAATGTCATTATATTCATTATTTGGTAATCAGCTCTTTTGATTACTTTGAGAACTACTTATTTTTTTCTTTTTTCTCAGTATCTTTCATTTTTGTTTGTACTGTATATGTGCTCCGGCAATAAGCACATTTGTATTTTATGCCAATACAGCACATTTGAATTGAGAGATAGAGAGAGAGCATCAGAGAGTGTGCATGCTGTAAAAGAGTGTGTGTGTGTGCTGTACTTGGTCATTAAATAAAATATGATCTTGATTGTCTAACTCCAAGACAGACAGAGAGAAAAAAACATGATAGAGACAAAAGCAGAGAGACTGCGAGGGAGAGAGGGAGAGAGGGACAGAGAGAGAGAGAGAGAGAGAGAGAGAGAGATCACAGACAGAGTCATCATTATCGAGCTCCAGTCCTCCCAGTGGTGGAGCAGATCAATACAGGGTACCCAGCATGGCTCTGCAGTGGAACCAGCCCAACACAGCTTCTCATTACTGCTCTCACACACATCCACATATTACCACACACACACTTGCACAGACACAGCTGCCAATGCACGAGCACACACACACACATATACAGTACTGGGATTACAGCACACAGTCTCCATATGCTTGCATACACACTCCATCGCTCTTTCATTCTTTCTTTGTCTTCGGTGCACATCGCATCCAGCCAAGCGCGCACATTCTTTCATTCAATTCAAAATGCAAATTTTTGTTTATGTCAAAATCAAGGATGTTTCAGGACAGCCGTGTTTCAGACAAGAAGTTACATGTTGCAACATATTGCGCAGGTTTTTCCATTGTATTCTCGGGGTGGGTTTTTGTAGAGTAAACCTTGAACTGTGTTTTTTTTTTTTTCTTCTCCTTTAATGTGTCAGACCTTGGCAGGCATTCAGCTGCACGTGCACACACACACGCACGCACACAGACACACACACGGACACATGCATGTACACACGCTCTCTCTTTCACACATTCCAAATCCCAATCTCAACAAAATTAGGTCATAATATTTACTGTGTTAACGAGTTTCTATTTTTGAATAATTAACATGGAGTTGGTGGAATTCAGTGAGGGAATTGGGTCTCGGTATAATCCTCCACGCCTCCAGTGAATGGGAATGTATTGTCTGTATGGGAAGTTGGTTTCTATTCCAGCAGTATAAGAGGTGGATTAGCCTGGTGTTGGAGACTGTTCAATGGAGATCTTCTCTTTTTAACACAAAAGAAAAAAGAGGAAAAAAAAACAGATCTGCTTTAAGGTCTTTGGGGCGTCTTTTCAGCTGTAATACCATGACTGAGTGTGCAGGTGGGTAGAACATACAGCATGTATTCATGAAGGTACACGGGAAATCCAGCGTAGGAGTATTTTTGCTGTGTTTTTGAGCCAGCTTATGTTAGGAGAGCTCCATGCCCTTTTGCATAACAGCTCTCCAGAATTGGGACCCGGCTCAAAGTCCTCCAACCGCTCTGATTTGCATGCAACGACTGAAGTTCAACAAGCCAAAGGCCATTGTCACTGAGCGGTGACGCATGGCTCGCAATGTTTTCTCACTCTTAATCAAACGAAGGGCGGGCTGTTTTTGCAGCGGTTTGTGGAGTTTCATCATCATCATTTTCTCGGCGGAGCGCTTGATGCATTTGGAATGAAGTGCGGGAGGGAGCGGGAAGGGGGCTGAGAGTCACTCTGGGAGAGTCGAGGTCCGATTCAGAAAATACAGCTGTGTATATACACACAAACACACGCACACAGCTGTATTTTCACACACACACAAACACACGGCACCAGATGTTCTTCCGTCCTTTGATAGCTGGTTGCCCCGACTGGCAGAGAGGAGAGGACAGCCACCTGTCAGAGTGGCTGCACCGCTCTGCTGCACCATGGCGCTGAATATCTATAAGTTTCCATATGTTTCCAGCACTCGCCGCCCTGCTGCGGTATAAAATATCCACTGCACAAGGTGGCAAAGTGGATCAGTGGTTAGCATCGTCTCCGCACAGCCAGAATATCTTGGGATCGACTCCCTCTCTGTGTGGAGTTTGCATGTTTTCCCTGTTTTTTGTGTGGATTTCCTGCAGGTGCTGTAAATCAGGTGGAATTAAAGTTTCATTTATTTAAAGTCCATTATCACAAGTCCCAACACACTTTATGAAAGAGACAATTAAAAGCATAATAAAAACAGTTCAAACAGAGGAATAAAGCAAGCAATATTGTTGGCAAGGGTTGGCCACCTGACAATATTGAACTTACCAAAAACAATGGAAAATAATCACATTACTCTGGAAGCAATCAGGATTTTAAAAACAGGGCACGGCATGGCGGCTAACAACTTACTTAGGTTAACTTAACAAAACATAACTAATTAGTGTGATAGTGTAAAATCGAAAAGAAGTGAAAGAGTAAAGAGGATTTGAGAGCAAAGTTTAGAAAACAGTCTAGTTTGTATTCTTTGACCAGGTCTGGATATGAACATTGATCAGTTGTTGTGTGAGTGCTCAGCCTGCCATGACTCAGCAGAGCTGTGAGAATATAATGAATGCAATAGACTGCCAGTCTCTCGGCAGCTTAGTTTAACCCCAAACGAGATGACACATTTCTGTATTTGAGCTACAGTCATTTTACCTTCCCCCTCATTTTTTTTTTGTGAAGCTTTTTACATCTTTGTTGCCATGGCAACCTATTTGTAAGGAGTCAGAAAGCAAGAGAGAGAGAGAGAGAGGGTGAGAGAAAGAGATAGATTAAGGGACAGAGACAGAGAGGGACAAATGGACTGAGGGAGAGAAAAGGGAGCAGAGAGAGAAAGAAAGGAAAAGGGATTGAGATAAAGATGGCTGAAAAGAGAGAGAGAAAGATGGATAGAGGGGCAGGTGGCACAAGAGGGAACAGCAGAGTTAAAAGGCGGATATAGAGAAGTAAATGTGCATGTTTCTTCATCTGTAGCCTACTTGCTGTACCACAAGAGTGCAGAATAGCAGGTACTTGTTTTGCAGCATCCCACAGAGACGGCACAGTCAGCCGGGGCCACGCCGCAGCTGAGAAACAACAGCGGTTCTGTAACGTCCTCGCAAAAATAGCTTTTAGCTTAAACATTGTTCCTGCATCAGGGGAGCAGTGGAAAAGAATGAACCCAGAAGTCCCGGACACACGGGCAGACTTAACATTGCTGGAGACAGAAATCAGTGGAGATCCGTCAAATGACCTGACAACCTCAGATCCTCCCAACCATGGCTACAAGTCCATTAAAGTTGCCGTTCTTAACCCCAAGGAGATTTTCCAGTGGACATGTCCAAATGTGCTGAAATATCATGCAACACTGCTGGGCAAATTGCCTGCACTGAGAGCTCCGGCTTTTGGGAGCAGGCTTTCAGTGTGTTGCATCTATATTGAGGAATCAAGACCACTGATGGTATTCCTATGAATGATTGACACGTTTTCTGAAAGAATCCAATGAAAAATGGCAGTAAAACTGATCTTGGTGTGAATTTCACACTCATTTTTTGATTATTATAGCCATTATGTTTTAATATTGAACATTTAATGTTTAATGTTTGCAACGCGAATTTACAATAAGCTATAAAATCATAAAACTCTATATGTCCCTATAGAAGCTATCATTCTGATTATAATTTTTAAGGATTGTGTTATATTCCTGAGTTTGAGTGAAATATTACTTCACCTACAAGCTTTAGTGATTTTCCTACCAGAGGCATCGCTGTTATCACAGAAACATTACCAGCTTTTAAAGCTGTGTGTGGTTGGAAGCCAGGTGAGAGCAGACTGAGTGAGTGCATGCTCCTTGGCTAGCAACCTGTATCAGTGATTGATCATCCTCCACCGTGGTGTTACAGATCAGGTGATGTCTTTTAAGAGGAGATCAATGTCACCGCTCAGTGCACCGCCTCACAAAAAAACGATAGGTCTTTTACCTTTGCTCTTTCATATTTTTTCCCTGAATCTAACAAGCTCCTGATTCATTTCATAGCTGGTTTGTTCGGGTTGAAACATTAAAATGCTTCATATTGAGTGGGAAATTTATGCCTAGATCTTGAGCCAATGATAAAGAGGGATGGGCAAGTTTCCCCTCTATTGCATTCGTGCTTTTTATGACCTCAGTGGTATACGGGCGTGCTTGGATGTTGTGCCAGAAATGTTCCATTAGTTCACTATAGAAGTCAATGTACATGGAAAAAATGTGAATGGAAGTGGGAAAAAAAGTACATTCCCATGGGTTATTTTGGCTTTGGTTGAACCATAATAATTTTCTTCAGAGTTTAGTAAATAAATAGCTAATAGAAGTAGCTAGAATGCCGTCCAATAAAATGGACATGCTGCTGTCTCTCTCTGTCTCGCCAATCCCCCGCATGTTTTCTCCCTCTCATGCTATAATACAAATCTAGTATGTGAAGCTGGCACTGTGTTCCTCCTATGTCGAGGTGTGTGTGTGTGTGCGTGTGTGTGTGTGTGTATCGGCAGGGGGTGGGGTGAGCTTCTCCAAGCATGATTGCACAGCAGGAGCCGGTCTCTGTGGAGAGAGTATAACACAGTGGGGAAACACACAAACATGCACACACACACACACACACACACATGTGTATACACATACACATATATACAGTATATGCCCGCCAACACAAGCACACATTCACATAGCCTAAGGAGCAGAGTGTTATAGCAAGAATATTTTCACTTTTCCCAATGCTCTCCGTTAAAGGAACTGATCTAAGCCGTTTCCCTTTGGCATTAAATATGCATTAGTCCCGGCCTTTCATGTGGGCGCTGAGCTGTGTTTTGTATCAAAATTCCTGGGGATATTTTCTGATACTTGCAGCCCGTCAATGTTTTATCTTCTTCTTTTAATTAAGAATGAGAATGAGGTCTGCAAGAAAGGCAGCTAATCCTTATTAAATGGAATTTCTGGGCCACTGGGTTGCTCCGGGGCTGGTTGTGAAGCGTCCCGCCAACAAACACCGCAAACCCCGGCACCGTGATCCGTTATTTCAAATCAATTAACCTTGAAAAACCCGAGGAAAAAAAAAAACTCCGGAAAGGACCGCGGCGGAACAACGCGAGGCGCGTCACGCGAACAGGGGCCGTTTACACCGCTTGATAATCATTTCAACCCGCTCACCTATTGTGTGTCGTTCTCTGAGAACAGCGTTGAGCGGGGGTCTCGCCGCTGACAGGATCCCATCACTCATGCTGTCTGTAAGCCAAGTCCGACTCAGGCGTTACGCATACCCCCTGGCCCTCCATTTTGGTTCCATCTTGTATTAGGACACAGACATCAATCATTTCTGAAGGGTTTGGGTGGGGAGGTACGATACCCTGCGCTGTGCCCGCACCTCCCACAATTCTCAGTGACTACCCTGCTCCGCTATTTCAGGTGGGATAGGTGAGTCTCCCTTCTGTGACTGCTGCTCTTCACATCTACTCCCCCCAATTCCTGGCAGCCCTGCCCTCTGCCGTGCTATTATCCCTCCATCTGTAATTAAAGGCAGCCAAGGAGAACAGAGATGGAGGGAGAGCGGAGAGGAGCCAGGCATAGGTGTCCATATTTCACACTGGCAGGATGGTTGACAGCAAGACACCCTCGAAGATCCAAGCGCTCCGATGGCCTCGGGGGAGGGGGTGTGCAAGCGTGCACATGTTCACAAATCCTGCGTGTCTCTTCAGAGGTTACAGTAAAACGTGCTTTCGACGCAACTGAGAGGTTTTCTATCCCATGATTGCAAGAGTCCGCACTCCGGTCTTTGCATGGGTTGGATTGTGTAAGTTCAAAATGCACTCAGTGATGCCATCCTGCTGCAGAGACTCCTTAAAATAAGAGGAGATGGGGCACTCAAGCATCATCTTTGAAATACCCCGGGCAGTAGGATCGTGACCAGCAAGAGCAGACCTCTGTCTCTTTGAATGGGACTTAGGGACTCCCATATGAGAATGTAATATATGCACATATAAGGGATTTCCACTAATGGCATATATCACTTTATAAAGTTCGCATAAATAAAACATATTAGAAATTGGAATATTTTCATGTATGGACATATATGGATTTTAAACATATACTACAAATACCTCCCCTTTGTTTTCATGTGTGCACATATAGAAGTTACACATGTTCAACCAGAGGGGATGTACATATGTTTGGTTCATGCATGACTAAAAGTATATGACAACATTTCTCCACATTTCATAGTTGCATGCATGTTCGGAAGGACATTAGGGCTACAGAAAAACAATGTTTTTCAGGCTTGTATGCATGCACTACGCACAGCCCTAAGAAACAGCAAGGTTAAACAAATTGTGCTTGATGCCAGGCCTTGTCACTGCCATTTTAAAAAATCATATCAGGCATGTACAGATTATTTTCAAAACGCATGAATTAGATTTTTCCCTGCAATGTCAGGTCGGCTTGCATGGGCCTGTAGTATTGTCATTGAATTTTGCCCTCA
This sequence comes from Holocentrus rufus, assembly GCA_900302615.1. Lineage (NCBI taxonomy): Eukaryota > Metazoa > Chordata > Actinopteri > Holocentriformes > Holocentridae > Holocentrus > Holocentrus rufus. The sequence goes on from OMLF01018987.1 coordinate 43,598, forward strand.
ACTTGTACAGCCTGTTGTAAATATCAAAGTTGTACGGCAACGGAAAATCTGAAAGTGCTGGTAGCGTGTTTTACTTCGATGGCGCCTCCATCCTTATCGCTTCAGGATTTCCTATTGTAAACTGATGCCTCATCTCCTCCTATTTAAAGAAGTCTATGTGACCGTAATATCGCTCACTGGCAGCGCACCCCTCTCAAAGTCTGCCATAAATCTCAAATCGCTGCCCTGTCTTCCATCCTCCCTGGCCTGGAGATTTTAATGGCAGTGTTTTGTGAGCGTAACCTCATGCCAGGGCTTTGTCTGTGGACCCACGCTGCCTGGAATTGGACAAGATTGGAACCTGTCGCGGTAATGGGGTCTCTGACCTGGTGGGGCTATCACAGACAGAGCTGAGGTGTGCGTGCGTGTATGTGAGGGTTGGTGTGGGTGTGCATGTATGTGTGTGAGAACATGGGACAGTTAATATGTGATGGTGCATGTGTGTGTGTAAGCGTGCGAAAGCGTGCATGCACACAAGCATCTGTGTGTGCAGTGATGTATGAGACACACAGCTTCCAATAGAGCCTCAAGGGCACGGCTCAGCTGCCATAAACAAGCAACCTTGGTTATCAGTAAGGCGGTAAATATTGATTATTTTAAATGGCTATCACATTACGCTCATAAATATACATTGATTGCACATCCTAGGGTTGATATCGTTCGATTTGGTTTGAAAAATGCAACACCATTGGGGGTTTGGTGAAACAAACAGCCATTTATAAATTCTGATTTATCTCCTGCAGGGTTCGTTCACAATCAGCTCCTTCAAAACCAGCTATATACTTAAAGCTAAAAATAGACATTATAGATATGTTCATTTTGCTTTGATTATAGGGGATGTCTAGAATGGCCACCCATAGCACTAACAGGACTTACAAGAAAGTGTCAAATTTCAAAATGACCCCAAAGTTTCAACCCTCATAGGAAATACGACTTACTGTTCTCATTATAATTTATTATATAACCCCAAACCATGCAAAACCAAGAGCCTCCAGTTTTCCAGGAACTTTTGGAGTCATTTCCTGGTAGTTTAACCCATCAGTTGTGTTACAGTCCACTGACTGAAAACAAAATGTCAGTTACACCAGAACAGGCCCCAACAACCGTCGTGACCGTGTTCCGCTGCAGCCGAAAACCACCATACCTTCCAGAGCCGAGACTTCACGAACATTTGCGGTCACAACGTCTGCAGAATATACAACAGGCTATTAACTGCGGCGTACCCTGGTTATTCAATACAGGATTTTTTTTTTTTCGATCAGACTATAAACTCTCATTGTAAAATCCTTGAGGGTATAGATAGTTCTCATATGTTCCATTTGCCGGCAAATGTAGAACTAGTTCACAGCCGCGTTTGCCGTAGTCAGCGTTCATTAGCGGGTGAACTGCGTTTTACCTCTGACTCCTCAGCAGTTCGGGCTCCTGCCTCTCCCTCATTTCCTCCTGCAGCTGTTGAGCATTCGCAGGAAGTGTTGATCAGCCTGACGTTCGCGCGCCTCACTGGCGGTGGGTGTACATAATCAGATTTGTGACGAGAGCGTAGCCGGTGAGAGGAGGTGAGAATTGAATTTTTGAACTCTCGTGTTATTGGTCTGATATGAATACTCGGCGGCGTATAAAATAGTGCGCTCCTGCTGTTCTGGCAAGGGGAAACTGAATTACTAAATTGAGACAGAGGCATACAGGGATGAAAACAGACTTCACTGCCTCACAAAGGGACTGGATTTCACGCGGCACAGCGAGATGCGAGCATGCCGTCTCTGCCAGATTTAGCACTCCAATGCAGAGTGAAAGCCTCTCCTGTTCATCAAAATGCTATTCTGTCTAATGAGTGGGTAACTCTTTTATATAAAAGGTTGTCATGATGTCAAAATCAGCGGTTTACACTGCAAAAAATGGCCATCTGAACTAGTTATTTGGCCTTATATTCAAAGTTGAAATCTGCTTTATCCGAAAATAAAGTAAAACAGAAATAAATCTGCCAGTGGGATGAGATAATCCCTTGCTTTCCAATGCTAATCAACTTGTTTACAAAATTTTATTGAATCAAGTGTCATTTTCTTGATCCTAGGGGACTGATCTGCCTTCTTCTGCCTTGTTTCAGCATATTCATACTTACTTGCACAAGTGAAAAAAACCATTGGAAAAACATGGGATTCTCTAAGCAGATTTTTTCACTGATTTCAACACTGAATATGAAACTAAATGACTTGTGAAGATTTTTTTGCAGTGCAATCCATTTTCCTGTGATAAATCAAAAGCTGGAGTATCTCCCACATAGCTCCCTCATTATCCAGTGTGTGCATCCTAAGTGTGTGATTTTTTATTTTTTATTTTATTTTTATCATATTCTTCAAAATCTGGAATAAAGAGGGAGAACATTTACATAAATGAGCCCCCGTAGCTTTATAGTGCGGGACGCGGAGTGGATTCAGCCTGCAGGCATTCTTGAATAGAGAGAGCAGCAGAGAGCCCTGTCTTTATGCACTTTTAATTACACACGGCTGGCTGGGCTCCAGTCCCCAGAGAGCAGAGGTAAAGCACACACGTCAGGACCAGCCGCCCCTACGCTGGCAGCTCAATATCACCCTACCTAAACAGCCCTGAGGGAAGAGGAGGGCAGAGAGAAAGAGAGAGAGAGAGACAGAGAGACAGCCCGGCAGAGAGGGAGGTGGATCATAGGCATCCCTGAGGGCAGCGCAGGGTTAATTCAGCAGACGCATTTACAAGAGCCACAGGCGTCTGTCGATCATTCCTCAGTACTGTGATTGACGCGTACCGAAAACAACTGTGGAGCCAGAGTACAGGCTACCAACAAACCGCACGCCCCAGGCTCACAGATCCAATATATAGAAGAATTTCATATAACTTACATGCAATTTGCCTCGAAGGAAAATGAAATGCTGGTTGTCTGATATGGAACAGGCTGAGGAGATCCCCAAATGCAGTTGGATTGTATTGTGGTGAGGATTTCCATAGAGAGTGAAATCCGATGACTGCATTGGGCTTGTGTCTTATGACTTATCTGTCACTGTTGCACCTTGGCGGTCAGCTGACAGAGATCAGTGTTGGTGGGTAATGTGATTGGACAGACATGGTGCACGGCTGTATCTACCATGACTGATTGATCAGACAGATAACAGCCAGCTGTCTCAAGACGTGGGATTCGCTTTAGGCTAGTGCATGTGTGCATGTGTGTGTAGGGATGTGAATAGATATCACTTTTTTCCAATGTCAATATGGATTCCGGGGATGAAACTTTAAGTTTTGGCTGTTCTAATCCATTACTTTTACCGAACAGTGCAGATCATTAGATTATTAGTGGTCAGAAGACAAAAAAAAATGGGTTAGGGACTATGTTTTCCCACCATTACAGAAATTCTTGCAGAAAATTATCACAGTTTGCATTTATTTCCAACACATTGCTGATTGATTCTGGTATTGATATGGTATCTGGTGTGTATGTCATACCATGTCACACACCTTTTCTGGAAAAGATGACTGACCATGCTTGTTTATGCACACAGACAAACGTGCATTCCTCTCTCTGTCTCCAAATGCACACACAAACTCTCTCCATCTATCTCTCTCTCTCTCTCTCTCACACACACACACTCCTCTTTCATCACCACACATTCCAACAGTTCAGAGAACATTCAGCAGCCAGAGCCGAGGGAATAAGGCTCCCCTCACACAGAGAGACCTTTTATATCTCAGAAACCCTTTACTCACTCACATGGCTGCCACCTCCCAGAACCTTACTTCACTGTGAAGTGAATAGTGTAACCTCCAGGCAATGTCAAGGTGAAGGAAATGTGTCAATCCCTCCCTGGCGAGCTTTCCTCGCTCCATGTCTCTCCACTTAATGACTACAGCATGGAGAGCCTTCCCCCAGCCAGGCCCGGCCAGATGAGCCCAGAGGAGACCGAGCAGGGTAAGGGGGGA
>OMLF01018990.1:11678-24614 GCA_900302615.1 Holocentrus rufus
CTAATGGTTTTCTCTGGTATTTTTCTAACAGAGATGTTTACCACATCCTTTCTTAAAAGAATGACTTAAGATAGTGTGTGTGTGTGTGTGTGTGTGTGTGTGTGTGTGTGTGTGTGTGTGTGTGTGCGTGCGCGCGCAGCCTTCCCCCAGTGAAACCAGTCTCATTAAACCTCCAGCTAAAGTGCTAACACAGAAACATGTTGGAACATGAAATAATAGCTTCATAACCTCAAATCCAATAACCTGTTCTACAGCCTGAAAAACCAACAGAAGCTTCAGAAAAGCAGGATGATTATATTCAATTAAAACATGTTGACACATGAGTTTCATGCTGTTGATCTTCTCCCTCGTCACCGAGGGGGACTGAGCTGCAGATGGGCCATTTGGAGGATGCTTTCACACTTCGCCTTACAGTAACATTATAAGGGGCCCTGGGCTGTGTACATTACCATGATCTGTGTGTGTGTGTGTGTGTGTGAGGGGGAAGGGGGGTATTCAGACACAAGCTAGCCCGTAATACACATCTGTAACACCCCCCTACACACACACATGTTAACGAGCGGTATAGTGTCAGAACTAGAGAGACCAGCTGACTGACTGTGATCCCTGCAATCATAAATCAAGACAGAGATGGAAAGAGACAGATAAAATAAAACATATACAGAGGGACGACAAAGCTGTTGCCAATTTATGTCAAACATCCTTGTTTTTTTGAACTAATCATTATTGAAATCTATAAATCAACTATACTTTTCTTGTACCTCAGTTAATGGACTAATCATTTCTCTGTACTGTTTTGATCACATCGTGTTTCTAACCGTTAGCGGCAGAGTAAATCACTTTTGCAATATTAAGGACACAGATGCCAGGGAAGCATCTTTCAGCTACATTTGGAGAGGAAGAGAATGTGTAAGAGAGAGAGAGAGAGTGTTAAGAGTGACAAACTGAGGAGATCCAAATCCACAGACTGACAACGGAGACAGGTGGTCAGTAGTACACTCGGAGAAAAAAAGGACTACACTGCTAAATACATCAAGCAAGCATCACACATACAGACAACCTGCTGAGACAGGACGGACAAATGCTTTGCTGAATAAAAAGATACACCACGTAAATCACATATTGTAGTTATTGATTATTTCTCCAAATACATTTAATGATTTTGTTGTTTACTAATTTGTTAAAGATGTTGGAATAGAAAATTTTGACCTTTATTCTCGGCATCATTTTTCCCCATTTGCTTTGTAAACAGTCACTGAAGCATATCATGCCAATAAAGCCCATTTGAAGCCAAATTTAAGACAGAAAGCCAGAGACACAGACCAGGGATGACATGGTAAAGATCTGACTGTAAACATTTACAACTAAATAATTCACTAATAAATAAGAATCTCCGAAGGAGTCTTAAATTACAGCATACTAGAAGAGAAGCAACAGGAAAAAATGAAAAACTGACACAATGGCACCAACAACAGAGACCTCTATAGCACACCCCCCTCCACACACACACTTTCTCTCTCTCTCACACACACACACACACGCTTCCTCCCTGTCTTTCTCAGTGTCTTTCTAGCCTAATCGTCACCTCCTGAGCCTCAGTCAACACAAATAAATCAGCTTTCTGCCTCACAGCATGTGTGTGTGTTCACATGAATTGTGCGGCTGAAAAAATTATATGTACATCATAAAGGCAGCAGGCATGAAGGCACGATATTATTTTTTATTATTAGTGGTAGTGAAGCAGTAGTAGTAGTAGTAATACCACTACTGCTGCAACTACAACTACAACTACTACGACTACTAATGATCATAAAAATCACGATAAAATTCAGGGCGTTACCTGGTATTCGTTCGGCCAGAAGGTGGACACAGCAAGCTCAGCTCTCAGCCAGTCTTTGCCTGAACAACAAAATCAGGCAGCACAATCAAAATAAATAGATAATAGAGCGATCAAATGAGAATCCAAAGCGTTTCTCTGAGTCAGACCCTACCTGTGTAGGACGTCACGTTCCATATAGGGTTGGCCAAGGGACCCTTGTTAACCTGAGGAAACAAAAAGCAAAAACAAAGAATGACGATCACACACACAATCAAACAAACATCATGCCTGGCCAGCCAAATAAATCAGCAAAAAAGTCCTCCTTCCTGTTACACTGAGATGTATTTAGAACACAAAATAATGTGATACAGTATTGATCCATATCCCTTTTTGCTGGGCCCACTCTACAGCAGGTCATAGGTCGGGGTCAGCCACAGAGCAGTGGCCCTGGAGCTGGAGGGGATTTGGATGTCTTGCATGTCAGAAGGGCGAATGCTTGCAGTCAAGTGGTTTTGATTCTGGGTCATTCAGTTGAAGGGGAGTCACTACTCACAATGTGTCAACCTGCTGCCAAACCAGGAACAATCCACCATCAAAAATCAATGGGGATTTTTTTTTGTGCCCTAAAGCAACATCCCTTTGTGTTGTAAAGCAATGCAGCGTATTTCCCATGAAACCACGACCCGGTGGCACACAATGCGGTTATGTGTTGAAATTTTAGCACAGTAAAAAGCCGATCGCCGTACCTTCACCAGAACATTGAGCGTTCCAGGGCTGGAACCATCAGGGCTGGTGAGGAGATAGTTGAAGTCGATGCAGTGAGTATCGTTCTCCTTCATGACTGGGAGCTGAAACCTGGCCTTCTCCCCAACGTCATACTGAGAGACGTCCACGTACATGTAGGACCCTGGACACAGAGACAGAGAGATGGAGGATGTTACTATATATGTTCAAAGCTACGTTACATTGTACAATACAGCCATTAAAGGCAAAGTGGCATTTTCCTGTGGAGAGCATTCTGCCCCAGTTGTTTGGGAGGCAGTGGCCAGAGTGAGAATCGCCCTTACAGTTTGACATGGGCTTTACATGCAATCAATTAATACATACAGCTGTTCATTTTCCAAGCATTTTCATTTCATTTGTCTGCAAGTGATATGTCATTCTGTCTTTGGGCTTCCCATCTTTTACCTCAAACAATGCTCAGACTGGACTTGCTAATCTGTGGGCTGTGATGCCGTAAGCCTGTTTATATGTACATCTGTGAGTTAAGGGCTGAAACACAATTGATCCAAGAGTTAATGAATTCAGGAAAACAGCTGGAAGAGTCAGCTGTGACAGTCGCATGAATCCTGAAATTTAAGATGATCTTAAGGTTTGTGAGGGAATATTCATTTAACTAAAATAAGCAATTTATAGGGCTGGATCTTACATGAAGAGGCGTTTTTCTTTTCAGTTCTTTCCTACTTCCCCTAAATCACCTTCTTCCTCTATCTGTATCTCTAATAGTTGCTTTCAACCAGTATGTCTATGTGTGTGTGTGTGTGTGTGTGTGTGTATGTATGCCAGTGCATTTGATACCAAAGGCCACTTCCAAAGACCAATTCATGTGGCACATGGAGTTTGAGTCCCAGCCAGCACCTCTTTCATTTTAGGCCCATACTGAAGTGTGAGAAGTGAATCTGTGACTTCTTGACTTCTGGTCAGCTTCTCCGACTTCTGATTTAGTTCTGCACACAAAGGACTGAAACCAGCCCTGCACTTCCCTCCTCCTTACTCTCTCCTGTACCTTCTTCCCCTGGTTTGCCCTTCCCTCTTTGACAGAGGCAGTGGATTTCTTGTCATGTTTAAAAAAAATAAAAAAGCAAAACAAAAACAAACATCAGTTTTTATTCCCTTCCTTTATGTCCCCGTGTTTTCTTTCCCGTCTGTTTCTCTCTTCTTTCATTCCTTTAGGGCTTACGCTACAAGGCCCACTTCCCCCCCAAATGCATAAAAACACCTCCCCCCCTTTCATATTTTTCTGTCATTTGTTTCTCCTTTGTGATTGTGGGACTGCTTTGCAGCCAGCCAGGAACAACAAAGAAACAGCAGAGAATGGGGAACAGAGGAGAGAAGAGACGGGAAGAGAAGAGAAGTTGGCAGTTTGTTGTATTCTATTCATTTTTCCCTCACTTCTTCCTCTCCCCTACTTGTTTTAAGTTCTTTTGAAATCCCTAATTCTGCTTTTTTTCCTCTCTCTTTTCTCCCCCACTCTCCTGTCTCCCTCTCTCTCTCTCTCTCTTTTCTTCTTTTCATTTCTGTGTTTGTACTGGGCAGCTTCCAGGTGAAAATGTGTGAGCATGAAGAACGCCATTACTGAAGACGGACATGGGTGTCCAAAAAAGGAAAACAAAAGTTAAAAACCAACACATGTTTAAACAGAAAGGCCCAAGAATTAGATTATGTAGTCTACCGTCTCATTAATGTCAAACAATGCAGAAAATATAGCTTCCATTACAATAATAGAGTAGAAAAATAATAAACAAATATCTTCCTTGTTGGGTGGTGGGGTTAATATGAAATATAGCCATCTCCTTGGAAAATAATTCTCTCCAATATTATTCAAAGCCCTCTTAAGTCTAAAACACACACTTTTGTTGTTTTTATTTACTTTTTTGACATTTTTTTCGACCTCGGCAATTCAATCTAATTGTGTTCTGTTAATTATTATTAATTAATAATCTATTAATTCTTGATTGCTCTTGTTTTCATGTGGATTTCACTCAATACAAGCTGTGTCAGCACTGACTATCAGTCACAGCACCTGGGCGTACATTTCCTCACATGTACTCTCATGAACATGTACCCGCCGGTGACAGGACAGTCAGCCCATCCAGATGTTCTAGTAATCAGCTCAGATCTCTACCAGATGTTGTTGCAGTGTAATATGATGAAACATGATCCTCTCCTGTCTGCCTTGTAATCTCACAGAACGGAGCTGCAACCTTGAATATCAAAAATATAAGCTTTCCACAAATTATGAAAGACTACGCCATGTACCATCCTGTTTACTGTATCTATAGAATAGAATAAAATAGAAAAGGTTGGCCTCTGTCTTGCAATAACAAAAGCCATGTTGTGTTTTCATGTGTTATATATTATTTGTACCTGTACACTTATATTATTCCTATAACAGGATACAGGGCGTAGATGATCTTGCTATCTACATGGGAAAATGCTAAGAGTATTTCACAGCTCCCATTTACAACTGTTTTGCAGTTGGCATCTCACATCCAACTTCAGCAGCACATTTTAATTTAACTGGTTACCTGGTCAGAAGGAAAACACAATACTTAAAGCACATTCTTTTGTATTCTCACATGAAAAATTCCACTGGAGTAGCAGGGCTTCATGTTGCCATTTGCTCACTGGGCCGGAAGCATATTTCCAGATCCCTAGGCCAATAGATTAACCTTTTAAGTAGCAACTTGGGCCAGTAGATTCTCATGCCCTAAACAGACAAAATACAATTTTACACTATTTTCCAGCTGTATTATAATGGGGCAGTGTTGATAAATATCATGTGAATTTGCCAGGATAACATTAGTCTGCTGCTTGTCATCATGTCCAACATTTCTTGTAAAGCGCTATGAAAGTAATGGCATCATTTTCAAAAACAGAACGTGCATTTGGAGGCATTCAGCTTCACTGGTTTGCTAATGCCATGGAAGATGATTGTGCTCACATTAATATTTAGGTTTCAAAATATGTAACTCTTGGCATGACGGAAAGTGGAAGCATTACCATAAGACATGTGAGTCAGTTTACCCTTTTAAGTTCGCTCTTAAAAGGTGCATGGATACCTTTGAAACCAGCACTGGATCTGACTGCCTCCAAATTGGTCTGTCGCTATATGGTCACAACTACATGATGAGACTTTGTTCATTTGAATGAATGTGCTTGCATCAGCAGTTGAACATTTCACTCCCAGTGAGCCAGTGGTTACAATGGCGGTGCCAGTATGGGGCTAATTTTCCTGAAAGTACAGTATAGAATAGAATAGAATAGAATAGAATAGAATAGCATTGAATGGAATAGTATCTATTCCTGCAAACAAAATACAGCACTCCTTCCCCCTGCTGTTGGGTAATTCTATTTGCATGCTATAATTGCAGTAGGATACGATACAGCCTATACAATAGGCGGTAGGACAATGGTGATTATCAGTTATTGTTTAGCTAATCCACTATGAGAAAACACTTTTCTCTGCAGAATAGACCAGAACATAGCAGGAGGCGGGTGGAGCACACAATACAGAAACATGCACATATGCTCAGACACACACACACACACACACACACACACACACCCCGGCTCTTCAAAACCAAATAACGTAACCTAGTTATTGGATTGGCCTTTCTCCTGTGTGCCCCCCTATTGTAGTATTAGATTAATCCTACTTCCTGGTTCTGAATGTCTGCCTGTCCATCACCGATTCCCAAACTGACCAGGAACAAACTGGACTGCAACCAAACTGGACAACAGCCAAACAGAAAGAGACGAGCCTAGCACTGTTCTCTACACACTAACCTTGGTGTAGCATTTAAAAAAACTTTTATTCTTCTTCAAAAAAGTTTCAAAAATTAGAATGAGAGATAATTACTCTTGCTTAAATGCAATTCAGTGTGAAGGAAGTTACACTGATTGGTTAATGATTCTTTTGTTACTTAAATTCCACAATATTATCCATTAATACAGCTAATGTGTTACATACCAAAATACTAAAAAGAACATATGATGGCTGACACTCTTCTTCAACTGACACTAACATGGCTGACATGAGAAAAGTGTCTTTAAGATGGCTGCCAAGATGTTGTGTGCCAGCTAAAAATACTCCTATCAGTCAGAGACCCAGATATGTCACAACACACAACACAACACGACACAATATAACCTTTCGCACTTCAGCAAACCACCGCCTGCTGCAGAATTACAACACAAATTGGTATCAGGTAAATATAGGCATCTATAGGTAACTATAATTAGGGAAATATAGATGTGAGTAACAAACAGCTGACACTATCTGAAACTGACATTACAACGTTTATGCTGAGAAAACAGACCTTATAATGCCAGTACATCTGACATCTGATGTCTGCCAGTTTCTAAAATGGTTGGTGTCTTAGAACTGCCACTGTCTAAAATGGCCACCAATAGAATGACTCCACAATGTAATGATGCAGCTAAAAATATCCCTGGAACAGCCTTAAGACCTAGATATGTCACATAACAACAACAGCAGCATGGTAGACAGAGGACAGTTTTCTACAGCAAAACAATGCCAGCTTGCTGTAGGAATAACAGCTGATGGGAGAGTTTCACTTTGCCATTTTATGTTATCCAATGATTAAAAGGGAAGGCTTACTTAGTATGCAATAAAGTGGCTGCATGTCAAGGCTGGCACACAGTCGAGCTAACTTTCTATAGCCAAACTCTGACTGCAATCTTAGTATTAAATGAATCCAGCCACTATGATATATGCTGTTGAAGTGACATGAAGTGACAGTTCATTGGCTGTTATATGTTTTCACTCTTCACTAACTAGTGTCAGTGTGTCCTGTGTGACTATCAGTGGTTTCATCTCTGCACTGAAGCAACTAGGACTGCGACAATTATTTTCACATTATTGACAATGTCAACAGTAAAAAATAATGATTAGGATTTCCCGCTGCTGATTCATCATAAGATACTTAAGGCTTCTCTTCAAACTATCAAGCAAGCTTTCAAAACAAAGAGATAAGCACATTAAAGTGTGGGAGCGTAGCAAAGAAGTAGCACACACACACACACACACTGTGTACCATCAACTTGGCTTAATATGGCAGTACATAAGCTTGCAAGACCTGTGTCAGGCTGAGCAGAATGGAAAATAGGACATCCGGTCATCATTTTCAATATAAAACTCATATTGGCAAACATGTTGCAACATTTTTTTTAATAAAACAGAGCACCAAAATGAAAGTAAAGACAATACAGAAAGAGGAATCTGTACCAAATGAAAATACAATTGTTAGACTCAGTCATGCCAGCCAACTTGGAAGGATGTCTCCTGTCTTGGCAGAGTCCATTTTAACGGTTTTCACAATTTCAACAGTTTCTCAAGGCTGTGGAAGTAGAGCTTCAGTATCATAAGTGACACATTTTACTCTTCTTTTAAATGTAGCTAATCATTGGATAGTGATTAATGGCTGCAGATAGATAATTGTCAGAATAATCAATGATCAAAACAGTTTGTTGCAGCTTAAGACACTTTTCTTATAGATTTGAATCTGCACATCAATCCAATGCCTTCAATACAAAAATAAATCATTTTCATTAAAAAAAAGTCATATTGTGTCAAATGAAATTATCTACAAGTTATAGTTAGCAATGTATCACACCAAAGACAAGCACACATTTCTTAATTTCCATGGTGCCATTTGACACATCAACTTTAATTTCCAAAGCCCACTAGCAATGGAAGGATGAGGCTAGTCGATTAATCATTTGAGTCATTTGTCAAATAAAAATTTGTTGATTATTACCTTTCTCCATTTGTTTGCATTTCTCTATTTCATATCATTCTAAAAATCACTTTGGATTCTAGTCGCTTGTCCTTTTATTTTATATTTTATAGACTGATAGATTACCAATTAAAAAAAAAAAAGAATTGATGGCGATAATAATTATTAGTTGCAGCCCTAAAGCACACTTCAGCAAAAAACACTGGTGATTGTGGTTTAGTTGATGCCAATAAAGTGAAAACACACACACAATCATTGCTAATTATCATTCTGTCATTATGAGGGCAACCAGAGCAGTCTGCTGGGAACCAACTCTACTGCACTTTTAATGCCTGTTTTCTCTTTCTTTATTAGACAGTACACAGTGGGAAATGAGAGGAAGATCAGGGGAAATGCAATGCCAGAAAGGTTTAGAGTGGTACTGGCTCACAACATCGTGAGTCACAAGTATCTGCTTTAGTCCGCTGAGCCACAGAGCCCCTGCCCATGAATGTTACAACTGGCACAATGAGTGGTGCCAATGTAACATCCAGCCCCTGGCATGACGGCTAATGCCAACATCAACCCCCAGAGAGATTACATAGAAGAGTTTTATCTCTATTATAAACACTGCCAGCCCATCCCTGCACACTCAATATTGCCTTAAGCAGGAATGGGGATTAGCAATTGGGACAAAATCAATGTAGGTTATAATTGTTGGCTGAACTGCCCATCCACAAATGTAACCACCAAACCCTCTGGACTCTTTTTCTTCTGTGGCAAACCCTTTGTAAATATATAACCGCCTGAACTACTAATCTCCAGAAGAAACTCATTCCCAGAGGCCGTACAGATGCCAAATACTGTGAACATCTCTCCCGCCAATAATAGGAGTAGGTATCCCTTTGTTTTCAGGGGTCAAAAGCCAAAGAGGTTTAGCGGCGCATGCCCTCAGGCAGACTGCAGCTAGCCAGACACCTGAGTGCTATTACAGTACTGAATGGCCTCAGACATTAACAACACTAATAATAGACATAACCCATATTCCCCTTGGCAAGGCACTCAAGCTAGAGGCTAAAAACCCTTCAACTTCCCACCTATTTCTCTCTACCCCCATCTCTCCATCCCTCCCCCCCTCCCCATGCCCGTCGACTTGCATAATTAACCCCAAATCCCAGATTTTGCTTCTGTGCTCTTAGGCAAGGCACTGCAACTCCACATTACCTCACCCTAATTTTATACCCAGACCACATTCACCAGACAGCATTATGGAGGTAAGAACACATGCATATCAGGAGGAAGGAGTTTGTGTGTGTGTGTGTGTGTGTGTTTGTGCCAAGGCTTAAAGAGCTGGTGTTGAACTGAACCTTTCTCTAAATGTCAGCTAGGCAGCGTTGTCGCAATGATAAGTATGGGAGATAAATAACGGCATTATATTGTCATGGTAACAAAACGATAATCTTCCACAATGGTGGAGAGGAGAGAGGAGGAGAGAAGAGGAGTTAAAAGTCAACTGAACATTTTAACATTCCAGTGCTGGTTTCTCTAAGCTGGTTCGTTTTAATGTTCCAATACGAGCTAAAAATTCTTACTTTGTGGTTTTAACATTGTAAAGCTAGCTACCGTTTTAACATTGCACACTTATTGTTCTAACATTTTGCTTTTAACATTGTAAAGTAGGCAACCTTCCCTGTTCCCTGCCGTTGATTAACGACCTCATATCCCGTTAATTAGACCCTCAGCCCTGAGGCAGAAAGATTTAATTTCCCCTTCATCATCATCCTGAAGAAAAAACAACTGATTAAAGAGGAGAGGAGAGGAGAGAAGAGGAGAGGAGATACAGATGTTAAGCTGTGAACTCCTCGATCTACAACAGTGTATCTAGGAAAATAAGAGGAGAAATTTTAAAAAAAGAGGAGTGTCGCTCTACAAAGCGGAGATGATGTATAGAAGGATCACAGATGAATGGATGGATGGATGGATCGATTGACGGATCAATGGACAAATGGATGAATCGATAGGTGAGAATAGACTGAATTTGTAAACAAGGAAGACAGAAGAGCAAAAGTCATTGTGAATGATGGATGGATGTATGGGTGGATGACAAACACAGGAGACGGTACGTCAAGCCTCACCTTGTGGCAGGTCTGGGGAGACGTAGGGCACTTCCTGGGTGCTGATGTGAGTCCAGTCAAAGTCATCATAGGGGTCCTGTTGGTAATCACACTGAGAGAAGCCCTCATCAAACGTGCAGCTTCCTGCAGAAAAAATAACAAAACAAAGTTTAGGTTACCTCATAAAATTGCAAGTAATATTTAAAAGTTGCAACATTGATAAGCATTTGTACACCACTGACTAAGTTGACTGATTGAACTGATTGGAATGATACAATCTACCCAATAAGCATACAATTTTCAAACTATTAGGACGACACCATTAAACCATCAATTAAATCAGCCTAATTCCATTGGGGATCTCGGGCAGGCAAAGAAAAAAACCTGACATGAAAAATAGAGTATACCCATCGCTTTACAAAATAACCCTCAGCCAGGAGGTGAGAGAGGACAATGTCATGCTGTAATGCCCTTTGGCTACATTTCAGAGCGTCTAAACATGAAAGAAAAGGAGCTGCACATTCATTTTTCCACACTGCAATTAAAATGATTAATGTGCACATGTAATGATGTAGTCTGATGTGTGTAACAGAACTTAGGACATATTTGATGACAGATGACAGATCTTTGCACCTTATTGACGGACTGACTCCCTCTCTGGTCTTATCAAATGAAACTTTTCTTGATGCTTTCTCCTACAGTGTCGTGTGTGTGTGCGTGCGTGTGTATGTCACAGCTCATTAACAAACCACCAGGAGACTAGGCTCTGACAGATATCACTTTGGGCTAGTCAGGATCACCTCTGACTCAAGCACCAGGCCCCTCAGCCAATCATCTGAACCCATCACCAGAGCCTCGGGCCAACCATGTGTGAGCTGGCCGCCTTTGGCCCCGCCTGAACAGGAAGTCGCCCTAATACAGAGAGACGCCACTTGTCCCCGGTGGCTAACTCAACCAATCAACTTCCAATGATATGGGGCTTACACTAGCAATATCGCTGACAGGAATAGTATGCTGGCTACTGCTAGCTATCTGATTCATCTACCTAGCAGTGATGCACGGCTTGTGTTAACAATATCGCTAGGAGAGACGTAACTAGCAAAAGCCATCTGATTCATTAGTCTCTGGTAGTTATTGGTCACCCAGCTGCCCTTCTTATAGCTTGTGTCCTCTGCTCTCCTTCATGCTGGCCATTGCCTAAAGCCGGGCTCATGCTTAATGTGGAAATGAACGTGGCAGTTTGAGAGGCGCAACAACCTGAATGTAGATGATGTCATAATTACATCAATCCACGATGATCATCTAAATGAAGATGTACTGCTGGCTGGTAGGAGTGTTTTTCTTGTCGTGGGATTTGAATAACTGAATTTCACTACAGCACTACTAAGATACTGGAGTTTTCACATATGCACTGGTAATGAAAGCGTGATGTCAAGCTATAGGGATGGCATGTCTATGTTTGCATAGAAAGAAAGCAAGAATAAGCCGTTTGAAAGCAGGCCACCAAGCAGCACTGCCAGCAATATAAATCTCCTAGCGTTCAGTTGGCGCCACAGCTTTGCTACCTGTGTCCTAGAGCGAGCTGCAGCGGCTGTGATGGAGAGCAGAGCGACAGGCCCTCACATACCCCGCTGATCTGAGCCGCGGCTAGAGAGGGATACCAAGAGGTGACAGCCGCAGCCGGAGGAGAGACAAGTTAACATCAAACTAAGCGACTGTCTGCGGCTGCTGGCTGTATGGCTGGCTGTGACTCACGGCCTCCGAGATGCAGTGGATCACATTCCTCCTGGCTTCATCCTTTCATCCACCTCTCGTCATGCTATTCAATTCAATTCCTTTCAATTCAATTAAGTCTTTGTCACAGCAAGCTACCTCTAGTCAGTGCGAAAAATACTGGGACATGTGGAGGGCAGCCAGCGCAGCACGAGGACACATGCTATTCTGCTCTGAGAGCTCTTCTTTTCTATAATGTACTCCGTTGGAATGAGCACAATCCAATTCTACTGATGCCTTTTGCCATTTTTTTTAAATAAATTACGCTTGTGTGTGTGTGACCCCACGGCTTCTTTTCTCCCACAGCGTGTGTGTCAGTTTACATGTTGTTGTCAGGCAGTCCTCTCTGCATGGGTTAAAAGCCGCCACACGCACACAGATACACCTTGTGTGTGTGTGTGTGTGTGTGTGTCTGTGTGCAGTGGGACTGTTTGTTTGTTTGTGAGTGAGTGATATTGGTATGAGTACTGGTATCCACAAAGCAGTTCCTATATATATATATTTTTTTTTAATTCTGATAAGTAGTTAACATTAAAAGGACCACAGTGAACAAAATATCGAAAACACAGAAGTGAAACTGCTAATTTTTGTTATATAATGGTATCTTAATCAATGACTAAGAACTCACGTTTTGCCCGAGCATCACAGGAAATAGCCATTTCATTAAGGGGCATAAAATAAAAACTAAATTTGAGTAATATTTGGGGAA